>CM051349.1:20604127-20631627 GCA_028015215.1 Gynostemma pentaphyllum
CGCATGCTCTTTGTAAAGCCAAATCCGGTTTGCGCAAATTTCTGGTTGCAGACCCGGAACCAGAAGTGGTAGTTGGTGTAATACCGCAGCAGACGGGCCCGCCGCCTGAGAATTCGAGCAAGAAGCACTCTCGCGCTCTCGAGCGGTAAGCGGTTGAGCGGGATGAGCCGCCTTGTTTTCCGAAAGAGATCGGGGGACGGGTTCCCCCGAGCCTCCCCCAGGGGGGGCGAGTCTCAATTCGAGATCGAGAGAGATCTCCTCTTCAGATTCTTAGGAATGTACAGATTCGCGCTCTGAATCTGAATCGCGAAATGGAAATGCTAGAGGCGGCTCGTCTGATTCTATCAGAATCAGATATCTCATTTTACTAGAAACTTTATTTTAGAATAAAAAAGAGTGAATATGAAATGCGAAATCGGATTTCCTTTTCGTGCCATATGCGCTTAGACTTGACTTTATCCCCCTTTTTTTCCCGGTCCAATATTTGTTCTCGAAAGTCTTCGTTTCCGTGTAGAAGCAAACTCTCCAAATTTATGACCAACCCTTCCTTCAGTGATCTTACAACGAACAGAAGTTTTTCCATTGTAAATTCGTACGGAGCAATCAACGAATTCCGGCAAAATCGAGGATCTACGTGACCAAATTTTCCTGTTCAAAAGAGGATCTCTCTTCTTCTTCATTCTCAACAGGAATGCATCAACAAAACTGCCCTTCCATATAGATCGTCGTGGCATGAACTCATTTCTCCTTTTCCCCACCCCTGCCCGAAATCCCGCTTTGGTGGGCTTCCCTCAAGGTGACACCGAAGGTCTACCTCCTTTAGTAGCTCGGCATCGGGAATCAATGAGTTTTTCAACACCCGAAGGTAGCCGCACAAGCCTAAGAGAGAGTGTAGGGGGTGCAGGTTCCTTCATTATTTTAGCAAAAGTGCGGCTCGAGCCAGCTTTGCGCTTTGACCTGGATGACATTCTATATCATGTACCCATGTTCCTATACGTATATCGGCAAATGGTATGCAATTTCCTATTTTATAATTTAGATCAAGTATCTCGTATCAATAAGCAGGGGGGCGTGGCCAAGAAGCAGCCAGCTGACTGCCCCCTTCCATTCGGCCTTTCTTCGCTGTGTGAATAAGGTCTTAGTATGTATGGCCATTCTGGGCGGGTCGCAATAAGTCGCTGGTCGAAGGTTTAGACCAATCGCAATTCATCACCATCTTGCCCGCTTCCAATTGATGACTGGCTATTAAATAAGTGTTGACCTAAGTCCCTGTGCTGGGGCTCGGCTCCCGAACCGTACGTGAGCTGCCTCGTACGGCTCTTCCTAAGAACTTAAAGCCCCCTCTCTCTAAATAGAAAAAAATCAGACTTTTTCAAAAAGCCTTCGCCCTATCTTACTAATAATAAGAAAGGGGCTATTATTAGAGAAACTGCTTCGTTCCTTGACTTCTTTGCTCAGTCAAGCTTCCTTGTTCCTTAGTGTAGTCTCGGTCCATAGTTTCAGACTCCGTTCCTTATAGCCTACCTAGTAGATATCCACTGTTGACGCGACTCCGTACCTTAGCCTTTCCCTTTGTAGACGGCTAAGTTACTTCTTAACCTTAACGTACTGATTTTCGTACTTTCTTTCTTAGGCCTTTGTCGGGCTTTCGTCCCTTCGCCTATAGGCCAAGGCTTGGCTTCGCTATCGCTCATGACTTGGTATAGAGTCCGTGTAGTCGTCGGCCTTCCCACCGGAAGGCCTATGATATAGTGGTCGGCCTTTCGAATGCCTCCTTCCTTACTTTTCTGAGAGGCCCTTTACGACTATAAAGAAGAGGGGGCTGTTCACCTTTGTCAACTTAGCTACTTAAGTACTACTCAATACTAAAGTAAAGGCGAACGGCATTCTGTTGTACAGCTACTTAATATTAAGAGTACAACAACAGTCGTACTACTAAAGTACCAAGGAAACCGAAACCTTCGGTTCCCTTTGTTTGAATAAAGGCCGCCTATTTGAGTTTAGATTCATTACAAAGTAAACCAAACCTAACAGGTCACGACATGTTGTTTGTTGATATGAGTTTGATGGAGTTTAGCTGACTGAATCCAGCAACCTAGAAAGTCACCGTCACTGGTACTTTTTAGACTCTATAGGTAGGTATAAGTATTGGTGGAGCTTGCGTAATGTAGTAGTAGTTAAGGCTGCATTGAAGTAGCGCTTTTTCATTTTTTCAGATCTACTGAAGTACCAAACAAAGGCTTTCGGGGCTCCCAGGCCGGGACGTCTGGCAGAATGCTTGGCCCCCTGCGCCAGAAGCGAGACCCGAAGGGTGAGCTTCTGGCGGTTAGCTTCTAGAAATAGATAAAATAGGCATTAGGCATTCTGAGCTGGAAGGAGGCAAGCAAATGAAGGGAGGCATTACGGGCCGACTACAAGAAGCAAAGCTTCGTAGACTCGACAAGTCGCTTATAGAATGCCGACTACTAAGTGAAGACTTTCCACTTCATTGAAAAAGGGAAGCGAAGCTTTGCGAGCTTTATAAGGCCGACCACTACATAAGCCACTGGCGGAGAAAGCTCGAAGAGCTCCCCTTCATTCGTTGCTAAGCCAAGGTCCCAGGTCTCCGAGTCAGCCCGCGCTTTTTCGAAGAATCCTGCACCCATGGGCATACGGCCTGGCAGGCCTTCCCTTTCCGCCGGAGCTTCATGGGCGTTGCCCCGTTCCCCAATCAGATGTTTGGATGTGAGCTATACTCCGCGAGGAGCCAAACGGGCGTATGGCCTTGCCATTTGACCTCTCTTCCCGTGTGACTAGGAATGCTCAGTGACAACCCCTCAATTGTCACCGCCTGGCCTCTCTTGCTACCACGGTAGCACCCAGTGTGGTCAGCACCAATCGTGTTCGGGTCACGAAGCTTACACTCATTCACATTGGTTCATCCTGCTATGCCCCGGGCCTTTTGCTCTTCTAACGTAAAAGGTGGCCGGCCATTCGTCAACGCCCAGGAATCCGCTTGACATCTCAGCGGCGGGATTGGATACCCGCATCCGATCGAAGTTCCATTTTAGTGCCCCCCTAACATACATAAAGGCGAGCTTTTCTAGGTGGGTCGCTTCGCGCAAGACATTGCTTAGGACCAACGGGTCACACGACAGGTGCACGATTGACTTTGCACGCTCCATCCTTCGGCCCTTCGCCTACCGGCTTGGCAGGCAAGCTACCTTGATCCGTCTCAGGTTTCGATTCGTTATGCTCAGCACCTCCAACAAGCCCTAAAGTCTCTTGCCGCCTAAAACTCCGCCAAGAAAGCGCTGCTTTACGTTTAATCCTATGTGCCCAGAGAATGCTATGCGTTCCCCACTTTCGGACCTCGCAAAGAGAGAACGTGTTTTTTCCTCTGAGTTTCTCTCTCATTCGCGGAGCGAAGAAAGCGGGCTTTGCCCCAGCTACCGCTATCCTTGGGAAACCAAAAGAGCTACCGAAGGAAAGGGCAGCAGTCTCTCCCTTGGTCTTTTGAGAGGAGAAGGCAGAGAAGAAAACGTCCTTCGCGCAAGTTTTTTTGCTTCCTGCGCCCTTACTAGTACTAGTAAAGGGGCTCTTCGACCAAGGAGGCATCCTGGTAGGAAGGCCGACCACTACATAAGCCGCCATCAGTCCAGGAGAGAAGCAAGCTACCTTTCTTTGATCCACCTTCCCGGGCGGGGAAGAGAACGAAAATCGGCCGCGGATGGTGGTCGTGGTAGGTTCGAGGATCTTACGCGGCGGAGCGAACTCCTCTATCGTCTTGCATTTCCTCTGGCGGACCCCCTCGATCCATCGTACTGGAGCGATCCGAGAAGAACGATTAGGGTCATATTCTATTCTTTCAACAATGCCCATAGACGAAGTGCTTCGTTTCAGATCAATTCTTCGCTGCAATCGCTTCGATCCACCCCCTCGGTGAAAAACCGTAATACGCCCTGAGGAATTCCTACCAGCAGACTTCCCTGTACTCAAAGTGAATTGTCTAAGTGCTCTCCCCTCTTGGCTTTGTCTCATTGTCTATCTCGTAATCATTCGATTCCGCCCCTACTCTTATAAAAAAAAAGGCTGGCTAGCTCCTACTCCTTCTTTCTTCTCCTTCATCGTCGTTGGTCCTTTTGACATAACATTCTCGGCTGCCTCCGGTCCGGTAGGTGTAGCCAGTGACTAGTTCCGCTATGGAGCTACGTGTTCAGTTTACGCGCTACTAAGCACGTCGAGACTCTCTTTCGAAAGTGAGATCACCACTGGCTTTCAGAAGAGGGAAAGATCACTCCTAAATGCAGCCTTGATCTTATATACGATACCAGCAGACGCACCTTGGTACTTCCATGCGCCAATCAAGGCTAGTGGAGCGAAGAGAGCCAAAAAACGTGAGCGCCCCTACGCGAGCCTTATTGAAAAAAAAGCCCCTTACTATAGAAAGAACAAAGCAAGGGATTGAGCTGCGCGAAAGCCTTTACTCTAATACGCCCTTATTAGAGTAGAGTAAAGGCGTTAGCGCATCCGTTTTTTTTCTTGCTTGTTAGCGCTTTACTAATAACATAGAAAGAGGCAAGCCAAAACCTACTCCTAAAAAGTTGCTGAGTTCGCCTTTCGGGATTACCTACTTGAGGGCTTATGTAATATATAAAGAGGAGCCCCCTCTTAGGGCCTTTTTGTTTAAGTAAGGGCAGCTCGCCTTTCTTTTTGAATAGAAGGAAGTGGGATAGCGGAGGTGATTTCGGTAAACCGATGCATGAGCGGAGGCTCCCATGTCCCGCCGACCCTTCGAAAAAGTAAGGTCGTCAAACGGCTCATAGGGAGTCAGAAGCAAGCGGAGTCAAAGGCGGGTCAAACTCACATAAGCAGAGGGGGAGACACATTCATGAAAAGCGAGAAGCCGTGCCGTGGGGGACTGGCCAACTATGAATAGATATCTTACTTTCGGGTAAGAGTATGAACATCTATTAGTCCGTATCATGGGTCTACTTGTTACAAAAGGCGAACATCCCTATTCCAAAACATACACATAAGTCCTCAGGCAGGCGGGGACGAAAAGAGTCTATTTCTTTACAATATTCCGGAATGTATCATGGCCCTATCTATTCATCTTTTTATTAAAAAAAAGAGTTCCGCATCTCTCCGAGGCCGGGAGAACAAATAGGCGTGAGGAAGAGGGAGAGGGGGGGCTACGAGCCCTCTCCCGTTGCTGTTCCCGGATCACCCATCCCTTCCTTCCCCTTCGCCCGGCCTGGTGAGATCCGATGAGATCAGATCTCTCGAACGAAGTGAAGTGATAGGAAGAGAAGACTGCTGGCGGGAGATCTCTATTCATTACACCCCCTTGTATAGTAAGGGGAAAACGGAAGTGCGCTCCTGCGCACCAGCGGAAGGAAGGAGCTTTGGAAGCTTACCTTCTTATTAGAGAAAGGGGCAAGCCAAAACCTACTCCTAAAAAGTTGCTGGATCGAAGTAGATAGAACATTCTCCATCCGCCCGCCAGCTGCGGAGGGGGTTCGATTCCCGTTATACGCGATGTGGCGAAAAAGACTGATTCAACAAGATATGCCTTGCCTGCATTAAGATTTAAAACTTGTCGTCTACTTTTAGGAAATGTTCGGAACAGAGAACTTACAATAATACAACGCCGCATTCTTCGAAAATTGAGAAACAAGAAGAGATCTATTAAGAGAAAGATTTATCCGAGAGAAAATCTTAACAGTTACATCCAATCACAAACTACACGAAAGTTGCCCCTAAATCATGGGGATTTACCCATCACAGAGATGCACAGAGGAACAGAACGAACTTCTTATATCCCTTTTCCACTCAATCCAGAAACAAGATCGGACGTTATTCCGGTTCGTCTCCATTTTAGTGAAACTATTCCTCAAGCAAGGCAGCCGATAAGTCATCGAAGGGTTTGTGTGAATAAAGGAATGGTAAGCATTACTCATTTAAAAGTGTCCCGCGGTGATCTAATATCTTTTCAAGAAAATGACGCGAGAATCCGCGGTGAAGAAATAAGGAGATCTTTCTATATCGAAATATCAGTTGAAAAAATCATAGGCAAATTCCTGGATCACCCGGTAAGAATGTGGAGAAGAACTAAAACAGAATGGTTCCACCTACTCAAAACTAAGAGGGGATGCCGCCTACTACTAAAATCCCGGTTTTTGCAACAGTTGCGTTCTTCTATGCAAGAAGAAGACTTAGAAAGAACAAAGAAGTTTGGATCGGAAAAAGTATGCTTAGGCAGTTCCTTCGCTGAGCACAACAGAATGAAGAGGAATTTGTATCATTTTAAATCCCTATTCTTATCGAATAGAAGGAACGAGAAAAACCGAAATCTTCCTACTCGAACAAGAAGTCCTATAGTTTACAACTCTTCTTTATATAGCAATTCGACCTATTGCTCCGCATCCCCCCATCAGTTTACTATGAAGAGCAAAATCAAAAGGATCGAACTACCTACTCATTATTCGGAGGTGAATCATAGAACACTAAAAGCTGTGGTATCTTATGGACCTAACATAGGTCACATCCCTCACGACATAAGATTGAAAGATCCAAACCTTCCTCTTCGGAGCGGAAACGGACGTGGCCAAAACATATAAAGATCGGCGTAGTCGCTCATAGGGACATATCTATCCGGATAGAGTCTCGTCTAGATCGATTCATAGATCGATTTCTATCCATATGGATAGGTATCTCCGTGGATAGAGATAAAGATAGGGATCCATCTAGATCTTGATTCACTATTTCCATTTTTTTTTCGATTGATTGCGACAACAAGTTTTAAATCTTAATGCAGGCAAGGAAAGAGAGTTTTTCTATTATTACTTGCAGGGTCGGAGCGTAGACGAGCGGGCAGAGCCCAGGGAACGGGGAAGCCCGTCATAGAGCAGTCGACTAGAAGTAGAAGACTGCTGGCCTGAGAGAAGACGGCCTCTCTCGGGAAACATGGCCTAATTTCTCTTCTTTCTTTTTTATTTCGGGTTTCTTTCTTTTTTCAGGGGCCCAGAACGCTAAAAGGTGGGGGAGAAGCAAGCCGAACCTCTGATCGACCAGGAAACATCACAAATTCTCGGCGTCGAGAGAGATTTAAGATTCCGTAAGTAACTCAGCGAGTGCTTTCTAAGAAGGGCTTGACTTGGAAGAAGAAAATGAAATACGAACAACCGCGCTGGTCGTAATAGATCGACTTTCATGCTAGTTCTTGCTCCAGCATGAAAGTTCCATTTCAGGGAAGGACGACGTACCATGATACTTTCTGTTTTGTCGAGCCCAGCTTTGGTCTCTGGTTTGATGGTTGTACGTGCTAAAAATCCGGTACATTCCGTTTTGTTTCCCATCCCAGTCTTTCGCAACACTTCAGGTTTACTTCTTTTGTTAGGTCTCGACTTCTTCGCTATGATCTTCCCAGTAGTTCATATAGGAGCTATAGCCGTTTCATTCCTATTCGTTGTTATGATGTTCCATATTCAAATAGCGGAGATTCACGAAGAAGTCTTGCGCTATTTACCAGTGAGTGGTATTATTGGACTGATCTTTTGGTGGGAAATGTTCTTCATTTTAGATAATGAAACCATTCCATTACTACCAACCCAAAGAAATACGACCTCTCTGAGATATACGGTTTATGCCGGAAAGGTACGAAGTTGGACTAATTTGGAAACATTGGGCAATTTACTTTATACCTACTATTCCGTCTGGTTTTTGGTTTCTAGTCTGATTTTATTAGTAGCCATGATTGGGGCTATAGTACTGACTATGCATAGGACTACTAAGGTGAAAAGACAGGATGTATTCCGACGAAATGCTATTGATTTTAGGAGGACTATAATGAGGAGGACGACAGACCCACTCACGATCTACTAAAGGGCAAGTAGCTTGATTGGTTCGAATCCAAGTCGTGAGATGGCAGTGACGGTGAGGAAAAGGCGTAGGTTGGCCTGGCTTTGGCTTGCTCTGGTCATTATGGAGATTGATGATCCCCGTGCAAACAATAAGTCAGAGTCCCTTAAAAAACTCCCAGTGTATAAAGGAACGTTCGGGCCCCCCAGTCGTCGCAGGGGTCCCTCACTCGGGTATCTGGACTATTAAGGATATAACGGTGCATTGAAAGATCCAACAGTAAAAAGGGAAACAGAAGGGGGGTTCTAAAAAGGAATCAAAATCGAAATGAAAGCGAAAACTCGTACAACAAGGAAAGATGTGCTCCTAACCTTGACTCATGCTGATATGAGACCAGAGATACAGAAGCATCATGTTAAAGATAGGATAAGAGGGGTCTTCGAGAGTCGAGCTATTGTGGTAGTAATGGAATCACACGAGGAGAGTGGGGACCATTTTCATGCGGGACTCATAGCAAAAGATGCCTCAAAGCATACGGCCACGAAAAAGATGAGGGCAGGATTCCCGGAGCGGGAGGGGAGAACTATTGATGTGAAATTCCACAAAGGGTGGGGGACTTTGTGTGCTTACGTTATGAAGAAAGATGAAGAACCTTGCATTGCATATGGAGGCAATATAATATAGATTTGCCTTAGCCCAAAGGCAGCATAAAGCAAGGAATAGGGGATTACAAAGTGAAGTCTTAGAAAGGATAGAGGGGTTAGAAGATTGGTACCAAGTGTATAGGGATGACCCTGTGAAAACGAGGATCTTAACCCGAGGATAAAAGAGGTTTTTGAGGATTTAAAGATATTGCGCGATATAGAAAGCACCGTACCCGAAAGGATACAAAAATATCTGAAGGAGCATGGTGACCCCAAGGAGTACGACATTGAGGAACTTGGTGAGAAGTACCTACTCATAGATTGGGTTGCCTGCCAACTTTGTTTTGAGAGGCCCATCAAGACAAAGCTGTTATTCCTTTATGGGGAACAAAGCACGCAGAAGACACTCGTTTTTAACTTCCTATCAAAACAAAAGTACTAAAAATAGATTTCGCGAGTTCAAGAAGAAATCATTTTGCGGGGGCCCACAACCACTACGAGATTTGGCTCTTCGATGAGTTCCACGAACCAGACCCACAAAGCAGCATCATAGGTGCAACGCAGGAGGGAACTGCCTTTGCAAATACGATGTTAAAAGTACTAGATAGATTTAGAAAAAAATGTCGACTAGAAAAAAAGTATTCCAGGGTTTTCAAGAACGTACCCATAGTTATGATTACGAACAGACTGCCCTATTCGGCAGAGAATCACGGGCCTTTCAGAGCAAGGTTCTTTAGACTATTGTTCTCATCAAATATACCGAACTTAAGTGAAGCAAGGATTGTGGCGGGGATGCATGATGAGGAGAATCTGCCAAAGTCCTTATGCTAGGATGGAGGTCACCCGGGTAAACCTTTACTATAATAATAGTGAAGGGTTAATATAAAATCCCAAAGGAAATTAAGAAGGAATTTCAGGGGAAAGAGCTAAGTCGTCAGAGCAAGTATATCTCGTATCACAGGGGTTTGAACAAGAGGGACTGGCTAGTGAAAACCAAGCAAAATAGGGAAAGGGAAGACAAGAGAATGGAAGGTATCTTTTTCACAAAGAACAGACAATGTGTGGATCTAAGGGATGTAAACATTATAAAAGAGGAGGAATGAAATACAGGCCAGTGGTACGAATCGATGTAAGAAAGGATGGGGAAAGCAATGAGTTCAAGCAGGCGAATAGTGAAGAAATACCAACTTTCTCATTAATTGATTTGCATACCTCTAAAAAAGCCAAACAAGAAAGAAGAGGGAATAAAGGAGAAGAGGAAGAGTAAGTTTGACCTTTATACTAGGAAGTATCAAGATCAAAAAGTAGAGGCAAGGTTAGAGCCTGATGATGGGGAAAACCCAACGTGGCAAAAACAGATATTCTACGAAAGTAGGAGAAAAGGGGCAAGCTTCCTCAATGTGTGGAGAACCAAGAACCCAGAGGTAAAGGACTATGCTACGTGGCCCTCCCAATTGACTTGGCACCTTTGCCTTCCCTTCACTGTCAATTGGGCAATTGGGAGGAGAAAGGATGGGTGGTATTCATATACCTGTTATTCTGAGGCAAAACCAAAGAAAAAGATAGAAAGAAAAGGAACTTTGTAGGAAAGTTTTGGTAAAGGCAGAGGAAGAAGCTGTCCAAGGGAAGATAAGAGTGGACACATTCCTGCTGGCTTTTTGTGGGGAAGAGGAGGATTGGGAAACGACAGACTAAGTGGAAAAGTTGCGTATATAAGGAAGAGCGGTCGATTCCCCGATAGGGAATTTGCCTGATTTTGATGCAGGACCAATTATGAATAGAAATCCACCTACGCCCTCCTCATCTTATCTTCCTATTTCTAAGGAAGAGCTGACTTCGACCTTTCCAATTTCCCGTCGATTCTTTTATTCTTTGTTCTGACTAACCACTTGAGTCTTGCTTTTTTCTTTGTGTGTGTTGTCTTAAAATCGCTTTGATTGGATTCACCTATGAGAATTTCTACTCAGTTTGATTCAGCAAAGCTCATCCTAATCTCCGTCGCATATCCTACTCTTTAATGTCTTACGCATCTCAGTTAGCAATTAGAAAAAACATGAGAAGGAAGGGAAGACTCATCCTTCGCGACTCACTTCTCTTATTTTGACTGAACATACTTCCACTACTCCCAAGTGGAGTTCATCGGCACTCCCACTCTGGGACTAGGGAGATCCCCTAGACATCCTGTTTCCGTGCCTCTCCTCCTTCCCCCCCTAAACTGATTAGTTTAGAAAGAAGCCCCGCTCCCTAAAGTAAAGGGCCCCTCTCTGATAAGGAAATACATCTTTGGTATCGTCAAATGATTCTATTCGTAGGAAAGCCTCGAAACGTTATGGCCCTTATTCCATAATATATTTTATATAATAAGAAAAAAGAATGGGACGCAGTTTTGGAAGAAAAAAAGAGAAACTGGGAGATGATCAGAATGGCAAGAAGAGTTCGCTTAGAATGGAATCAAAATAAATGGAACAAGAAGATTATTTTATTGAGATCGTAAAAGAGATTATTTTTTTGCAATCCAATTCTTGAAACAATATTTGAGAGTACCACAACTTAGGAATTCAGGAGATCTCGACTTTGCTCAAAGAAAATTGTCCACGCGTTGGAAACCTGGAAGTATACTTGCCGCTCTATCTAACCAGGGAGCAACAAGGACATCAAGGGGCTTTCGGCAAACACCAGACTGGCTGATATGCTACGCTCGCTATTGGACTATTGATCTTCATGAATTCAAACTATAGGAGTTCAGTCGAATTAATGTTGAGTCTTTCCTTACTTTAGGGCTTCTTGCCTTTTGGGAATTAACACCTCAATTCATTTTAGAGGTGGATCCAACCGCTATCTTAAATCCAAGTAAAATAAAGTTAATCAAGGAAACACTAATTGATAGAGTTTTTGAAGCACAAAATTCTGAATTTGTGTGCATGTGCACGGACAATAGTATTCATACAAGCATTGCGAAACGATTCGAGGAAAGAGGGGTCTCCGGAATGGAAGAAACAAGAACACAAGGAAGGGCCAGAGCCTTAGCAATGATAGTGACATCACTGATGATAGGAATCACTCTCAATGCTGTAGCAACTTCTCATATCATAGATTTATAGGTGTAGGAAGTCAGGGGTAAGAGGGTGGGTCAAAACTAGGGTCAGGTCAAATTGCTTAAATAAAAATAAAAAGAGAAAGATAGGGCGGACGATGTACCGACAACGCCTTACAGCTAGAGGAGGTGGATTTATAAACAAGATTCGACTCATCATCCTTGAAGGTCTTAACAAGGAACATTGCATTGGGGACTACTTGTTCGCAAAGAACGTTCGTAAGTTAGTGAGTCAATCTGGACTTTTCTTCAAGGCCCTTTATCTTAACTTTATCTTAAGTTATATACTTCGGATAGCCTTCAAATGGCTTATGCCGGGGACAAACGTCCTCATGATTGACTACTAACCCCGATATCCCTCACTAGGTCAGGATAGACTCGGATCATTACATCCTTTTTCTATGGAAGGATGTATAAGAAGAAGAAAGCTGATGTCTTGGTTCATCTTTCTCTGTCTTGGTAGACCTTGAAAAAGGTATAAAGAAAGAAAAATGGAAGTCTAGAAACGAGACGAAGAAAGATCAAAAGAGTTTAGTTAATCAAGTCTACTTAAGAAAGGAAAGATTAGCTTAGTAATTACCTTAGCCTGTCTAAGGTAATTACTAAGCTAATTGAGCGCTATTCCACAGAGATCTCAACCTTGCCCCTTGAACAAGGGCTAGTTTGGGAACAGACCTAGAAAGCTATGCCTACAGATAAGAAGATGAATCTTGAGCTGGCCAAGTTCATTCAGGATGAGGGAAAAAGGTAGCCTACAAAAGGAAGGGCACGCTTTCCTGCTCTCATCTTTGAAAGTAACACCTTGAAAATGGACTTGATCCATTCGATAGGTCAACAATAGGCATATATATATATAAGATTGTGGCCACACCGACTTAGATTCGCTAAGGACACTTCACATCCATTATGGGAAGGCATTGATCTAGACTGATGTTAGTCTAAGAAGGGACACCTACTTCCCAACTAGACTCAGTTCGGTCTGAAACCAATTAATTAAAGGCTCCCTCTTTTGTATAGGGCAAGGATGTCCCCAGAAAAAGAAGTTGGCTTATTGAATGCAACAAGAGAGGGCTCCCGGATCAAGGAGCACGTATAGAAAGAGGTCTTTTATGATGCGGGGAGTCTTTTGATGATCTCGTGAAGCACCTGAAATGGCATTCCTTTATCGGGTAGGAGGGTTTAGAGCCAGTTAAGCCAATAGCATATCTAGCAGCAGCTTCAGTAACACTAGCAACATCAGTAGATCATTGATTAGCATACCTCCTCTGAATAGTCTACGTGGCCCCCGAGTTTCTACTACTATTAATTCTAGTTAATCCAGTAATGCAGACAGCCCTTACTCTCTGAAAGAGCAGGAGGTTTAGCGTCAACTCATTCAATGAATGTTGTTTCATTCACCACGCGGCTGAATCCTACTCTTTATTTTCCAGCAATGGAATGGGACAGTCATTTGTCTAAAGAGAAATGGCCGTATAGCGCCTATCTCTCATAAGAGAAGAGAAGGAGAGCTACCATTTGATAGTATATGAGTTGGACTAAAATTCCAAGCGCTCCTAGCTCAGAAACCACACACAGACAAACACATGGAGGCCCAGTCCAACTCTAAAATCATAGACTAAGAAATATACGTGACATACACAACCTGCGTGAAGTTTTCATCTTAATCAATCAAAAAAGCTGTTTGTAAAATGCTACTGGAATTTCTGCAACAAGTAACAGCAGTTTCTTATCATACACTCTTATTCTTTGAATGAATGAATCAAAAAAATTAGACTCCTAAACAAGCCTTCTCTGTATCTTCAAAGACAGAAAGTACACATCACAGAAAAAACCCAAAAACAGAAGCAGAAGAGGAAATACTGGTAAATGGCTAGCTGATTAGCAGCAAAGTCCGCTTATAGTTCCTTTTGGCACAACAGGGTAAGTGGTCAACTCATTCTCATTCTCTCTCTGAATATCTTCATACCAACATACCTGCCAAAACAAACCAACAAAAACACTCAAGCATTCAGATAACAACAAACACACTGACCGTCCAAGCATCAAAAGAGTCGCCTGGGGATTGGTCCCTGGTGATACTGTGAATATCGAACCATCAACAACTCGGAGAGCATCAATCCCAATAACCCTGAAATTGCGATCAACTACCTTGCCCACAAGGCATCCACCATGGTAGTGCCATATAGTACTCACTGTGCGACGGCAAAACTCTCCCATCAGCCGATCATTTGATTGATCAACGGGCAATGCGGGCCCCACGTATCTGAAATCTCGGCCCCCAAACCATTCCCTGAATTGGAAATCCTCCATGGAACGGCTCCTCAGTACATCACCGATCTTGCGGGTGCCATTCACACACCGCTCCACATCACCCGGATTACTAAAGTAGTTGAACCGGACAATTGGGTTAACCCTGACATCCGTAGATGGCAACCGGAGTGAACCTGCGGAGAGTGGCCCAGTAATCTTCTCCATCAGGGTGGCCACTGTGAGATACTGTGGTGAAGCTGGGTTCCGAATGAAAACAGAGCGAGCAGGGGAGACAAAAGGTATGACATTGGAAGTTGCTTCAAGGTAAGCCCCCGCCCTGGTTATGCCCACGACTTGTATCAGAGAGTGCTCCAATGGCATTGGGGGCACAATTGAGATGCCATTTCGGGGGTTATCATAGAGGAACTGTCCGACATAAGGCAAGTGATGAGACACAGGAATTCCCCACGATGAGAGGGACGGCCTCGGTCCAATGCCACTCAGAAGCGGAAGCTGTGGGCTTCCGAGAGCCCCAGCACAGAGCATCACCTCTCCCTTTTCACGCACCATTGCATGGCCCTCTTTGGTCGCGAAAAACAACCCCAATTGCCGATTGCTTCGATCCGCGAAGAAGAGGC
Organism: Gynostemma pentaphyllum; assembly: GCA_028015215.1. NCBI lineage: Eukaryota > Viridiplantae > Streptophyta > Magnoliopsida > Cucurbitales > Cucurbitaceae > Gynostemma > Gynostemma pentaphyllum. Next base: position 20,618,596 of record CM051349.1, read on the forward strand.
TAAAAGAATTATTTCAACACTTGCATAGACATATATGCACTCGAATATTCGAAGCTTTCGCATAGCTGAGGAGATCAGCAACACTGTGTCTACGACCAGAACTGTCGAATGTCGAACCACCAATCTTGGTACCCGATCCAAAGTCAACCCATTATAGGGATCAACACCGGCTTCCAATAGCCCGTCTCTGACTGCCGATTGCCAATTCTTGAGCTCCGGCCTAACCTAAAGACGATAGCCCTCTCAACCCACTCATAGGACAGGTTCACCACTCGGAGGTCCCAATTAACCCCTGACCTTCCGTAGAATTTTAGATCGGCTCGACTATAGAACCCGGCCTCGGGCATTGGGGACGCCGTCTTCGGAGGTGAAGGCTTGCGCCGGGGAGTCGAAAGCGTCGACCTCCATGAGAGTGGTGAGGAAGCCTTCTTGGGTCATCAGATTAGGCTTTCCGTACGGAACACCGCCCCTTTCAAGCACCAGAACCCTAGAATACTCAGATAGCGTTGCTGCCAACGGGCAGCCGGCGGTGCCGCCTCCTGTAGTCCTCTGATGGTAAATCTGTGGCGTTGAAGACAAAACCCAAATAACTCGGACCTGTAAACAGAAGAAAGATTGATCAAAACCTGTTCCGTTAAAGGGTTTCAAGAAAAAAGACAAAAAAAAAAGAAGAAGAGAAAGAATAAGAGGGTTATCGAATGATTACTTTGTTGAGACTGTGCTCTGGCCAAGGAAATGAGAGTTCAGATCCTCAAGAACACGAGGGGTGGAAAATGAACTCAATCAAAGAAAAAGATGCCTGAGGACTGACAATGGTGGAGAATACACGTTGCAAGAGTTTGATGATTATTTGAAGGTCCGTCATCCGTTTAGCTGCTCACACAACACACTCCACAGCAAAATGGAGTTGCAGAAAGGAAGAAGGGCGAAACTTGTCGAAGCATGATGCATGCGAAGAACGTACAACCGCAGTTTTGAAAAAAAAAACCCCAAGCAAAATTAGCTTTTCGTTACCAACATTGAAAAGTCTTTGGCTGCGTCTGCTATGTGTTCTGAGCAGTTACGGACGAAGCTGGAGAAGAAGGCGGCTATGCTATAAGGTGCATCTTTGTCGGCTATGATCAGCAGAGGTTGAGGTGCATTGATCCGACTACAAAATAAGTATCTCCACATGTCGTTTTCGATGAGGCATCATCATGGTGGTCCTCCGAAAATGTAGTACTGCCGGATTCCGGGATGCTAGACTTCCGTATGCGGGCACAAGCACCTGAGCAACAAGAGCCTGATATTGTGAGTAACTCAGGACCAGAGTAAAAAAAATCAGCTACACGAAGCCCTCCTGTCAGAAAAAAAGCCCAAGGCCCGCGACCCGTCAACAAAGGGTGATGCATGCAGCTCTAGAAGAGAGCAACAAGATATTCAAGAGGATCCCCGCTGAAGGCACTGTGCTTGATAGCCGACTTAGAAGATCGACAAGGATCAGGAAGCCCAATCAATCCCAAGTATACAGAAGCCAGCTATGCAGACACTGTGACACTTTCTTGGTTCTGAGTCGGCTTGTGCCTCTCCAGAAAGTGGAAGAGCCAAGCTCATTTGAAGAAGCTAAGGGCCTTCAAGAGTGGGAGAATGCGATGAAAGAGGAGATTTCTGCCTGAACCTTAAAGAAGAATGAGACATGGGAACTTGTCCCATTACCAGAAGGAGTGAAGCCAATCGAATTGGATAGTTCCGTGTAGTCAGGGTATCTAAGGTGAAGCGCAAGAGTGACGGCTCGATTGAAAGATAGTTGGCGCGATTGGTTGCTCGTGGCTTCTCACATCTCACAATGGGGTGGGATTGATTATGAAGAAACATTTGCTCCTGTGGCGAAGTTTACATCTATTAGAATTGTCGCAGCTATGGTCGCTCATTTGGATTTTGAATGACATCAGATGGGGATGTCAAAACTTCATTTTGAAATGTGAACTCGAGGATTTATATATATGGTACAACCTTCAGGCCAGGTTTTGAGGTTCTTGGGCATGAAGATAAGGTTTGCAAGCTAAGAAAGTCTTTCTTTATATGACTTGAAACCGTCTTCCCGACAGTGGTACCTTAAGTTTCATCAAGCTATTAGCGATATGGGATTTCGACGATCATTGTATTGAAACTCTAATAATGGATGGTGAGATTAGAATATTGTCATTATATGTTTATGATATCCTTATTGCCGGAAATTCCTTGTTTGCCATAAATCGAACTCTAAATTGGGGATGGGTGAAGCTTCTTCCGTGTTTGGAAATCGCGGGTGGCTGTGTTATCCGCCCGGACAACAAGTCAAGGTAAGCTTCCAAAGCTCCCTCCTGCCCGCTGACTGGCCACGTTACTGAGAACCTAGGAACAGCAGATTTTGAGCCCCTTTCTTATTATTAGTAAGATAGGGCGGGGCTTTTTCGGGGACTAGCCCGCTTCCCATTACTCAAGAGGGAAATTCCTCGCACATAATTAAGGGAGCCATTGAAAGGTGACTGAAACACCAGAAACGGCGACTACCCGAGCTAATGATAGAGGCAAGAACACTTTCCGGCCAGGCCTTACTATAACCAACCTCACAGATCCCACTCAATCTTTTACACCGATGTATCATACTCTCTCGACCAGGTCATCATAAGAAAATACTGCAAAATCTTTCCGAAGTGAGAGAAGGAGGGAAGGCGCGCTACAACTAACAGAACAGCCAGCTGAAAAACGCTAGCTAGCTAGGCTAGCGCGCAATGGCTTTCTCCGCTAGGGGCTCGCTTCTTCAAGCTCCGCCCAACCTATACAAGACAAGGTGCTGCTCGCTTTCTCTCAGCCACAAGTGGCTTATTTATGTAGTGGTCGGCATTCCTACGTGCTCCTCCTTGCTCACCGACTTAAGAATCAAAAAGTGACCTTTGGATGTTGTCGTGACGCTTTGGTTACGAAGGTTGCCGGGGTCTAGGTTTATGGATGGATTCAGTCAACGAAAGTCCCTCAAACTCAATCAATATCAACAACATGTCGTGACCGGTTAGGCTTGGTTGATTTTGTCAGAAAATCAAGTAGGTTTCGGGGGTTCATTGATTAGTAAACCTCCGGTGCTGGTAAGGTCGGGACCGTGGTCGTCCGTCTCCGGTTTGCCGGCCGATAAGATCTTTGAGATTGACCAGCCAGCTGGGTTGGTTTGGCTATTCCTTTCTATTGAAAAGGAGTCAGCTGTCTGCGCGAGTCACCTTCTTCTAGGCTTCGCTGGACGACACGGCATTCTCGTTCAAATATAGGCCGGCCGTACTTGTGATGGTTCCCAAGGATCCAATATGACCACTTAGGTCTACGTTGCCACGATATTGTTCTATGGAAGCGGGCGGGCTGTTAGAAGTTCGGCCCGGTTTTTTTTGGTGTCGTAGGGGAGGGATTGACCTTTCTAACGCATATTCAGTCGTACCGGCATGGCCCCACTTATTTTTTTTCGATCGGAGCATCCAGCAGCGCAACCCGGTTCTACTTGACTAAGCCCCGTGCTCGTCCAAGGAGGGAGTTTGCTTTACCCAACTCTCTTTTTGATAACAAGGCAGAACCCCCCGACCCAACATTCATTAGTTGAGAATGAAGAATGAAGAGTGCCCTGCCCCTGCAAGCATCTACTCCTATCAAAATGAAAAGCGTGATTTTACTAAACAAGCAAGAAAATCCCTTTCTATTAGTTTTGGGCTTTAGGCTTTACTAATAACATAGAAGGGGCTTTTGAGCTGTAGCTTTACAACGATAGAGCTTAGATAGGGCCCTTTATTATTATTAGTAAGATAGGTTGTTTGAGCGCATTTTGCCCTTTTTTATTAGTAAGGTTTTCAAAAGGCGTAGACAAGCTACCTTTATGACTAAACTAATATAATAGGGGTAAGGGGGCGCTAACAAGCAAGAAAAAAAACGGATGCGCTAACGCCTTTACTCTACTCTAATAAGGGCGTATTAGAGTAAAGGCTTTCGCGCAGCTCAATCCCTTGCTTTGTTCTTTCTATAGTAAGGGGCTTTTTTTTTAATAAGGCTCGCGCTAGGCGCTCACGTTTTTTGGCTTCCCTAAAAAAAAATATTTGAAAGTTGGTAAAGACCCACCCCTTGTTTCAGTCAGAATGAGTCCCCGGGACCCCGGGACATTGGCTTCCGCCAACAGTGGACTATTAAGGATCGCATCCCGCGCATATTCTACATTATAGCCTGCAACTGATTCAGCTTCCGCTTCTGGGAGATCAAACGGAGCTCGATTTGTTTCTGCTAGACGAGAAATAAAGAACATAACCAATACAGGGAACAAGGGAATACCGGACCATATCTGCTTTTGCGCCATGACAATCTCACTCGAATTACGGGGACCTACACATATTAGTACAGTATACCGGGGTCCGTCCCCGGCCAGAACCACACGTGCAAGTTTCCCTGCATGTGGCTCGTCCGTGCTTTCCGAGGCGCAGCCTGTGACTCAGCATGGGAGAAGGGGGCGGAACTGCATTCGTGTTCAGAGCATTGTCCGAGTGAATAGGCAGCGCCTACCACGCAAAGCTTTCTTGAAGGAAGAGGCTGAGCTGGTTCCCTTTCGGCGCCCGCCTTAAATTTTATTTTGATGTTGGGGCAAGGCAAGCCCCAGGAAAGTATAGGTTGGCTTCCAGCTCCATCTCGGCCGGCATCCTGCTCTCGAGGGGGTGGAGTCCTGGAGCGAACTACTCATTGCTGTGTTGCCCAAATCCAAGGAAGGGCTTTTGGTGAGGAGCATTGTTTTGAGGGAGGGAAAGCGTGGTTGACAAGCCGAGGCGACAGGACTGGAGTGCTTTCATCAAATGATGCATGTGGGCTGAGCCATTCCCACCCCAAGTGGTGGCCCGATTCGGCCTGGCCTGGTCGGGAGGAGATTCACATAGAGACTCTTACTATCCGGGAATCTCTTTCTATGTTAGCTAGCGGGGGCGGGCTTTCCTATGGTAGTCCCGCTGCGGCCTCTGACCGTCCGTCCCGTCTCATCTTGATTTGGCTATACTTGTATGTAGCCAGCCATGTTAGCTTCACATGAGTGCCTTTTTCTAAAGGCTAAAAACTCATCAGTCAGCTCGGCCCCTTTCCTATTCTGCTTTGCCGCCTATTAAGAGAATAGGTCCCGTTGAAGCGGCCCGCCTTTATTCATCTATACCAGCTGCCACGCACGACCCAATAGGAACGATTTCAGCGCCCCTCTCTAGATAAGAAGCAGAACGCGCCATCACCTACAGCCCTTTCTTTCCTCTGCCGGGGACTTCCACGAAATTAAAACGGGCGGCATCGTCGTATGCTCAACATTTGTTGCCCTGGTTTATATCCCGGAGTACTGCTATGGCCGATCTGTCACCCAATCTACTTAAACAACCTAAAGGCTTGGCCCCGCGCCGTTTGGGGAATGAGCCTATATATATTATATATAGGCATGGCTTAGTCAGTTATTCTCGCAATTCAGATAAGATTCGGACCGCCACTTCTCTGAAAGCATGGTTCTTGCCTCCCTCCTTGGAGCTCGGCCATTCCTTGGGTGATCCCTTGCTCTCACGTTCGAGTGTTTGCTCGTCGTTTAGGCCGGTGAGTGATATTTCTGCTCATTGCAGTCACCCCCGGGGTTCTTCGCACCTGGATAGTACCAGGACCCTTGTGCCCCGGCCCTTGATCAGATAAAGCTGCCCCCCCTATGACCCACAACTCAAAATGAGCCTTGCGACGAGACGCGGACATTCCCCATGCTGCGATTCCCTCCAGTCCGTTCCCGGGTTGGGTTAGGAGAACATCCGAGCGATTGCCTTCGCGGATCCAAACGCGCTCACAAGGCGCACAATAAGAATAAGACCGATAGAGACTTCATAAGGGACCATTTGAGCTGCAGATCGTAATGCTCCTAGAAAGGCATATTTAGAATATAGAGGAGTGAAAGTTCCCAACAATCAACTCGTTGATCATACCCTTCTTTGAACCGTACGAGCACGTCCTCTGTCACCCCCCACCGCGCTTACGGCTCTTTACCCCAACCCAACTAGCTCTGGCTCCTGGTCTTCCCTTTCTATTCCTCGGTAAGCGGGGGAGGGGGGCGATATCTGCTTTTGACTGATGGAAAGCATCTCTCTTTTGTCCCTCCTGACCGAACCCGCCAAAAAAATCACAATAGAAAAAGTGGTTCTTGCCGGGAGAGTCGCATCGGAGACATCTTTATCTGAGGAGGAGGCTTCGTCGTCCGGCTCCTCATAAATGATGTTAGGATCGGCCGGCTCATCCTCGGAATCCGAAAAGAAAACAGAGACAGAACTTCGAGTTTCAGTGACATATAAAAAAAGACTAAATCGGATTTGAAGAGCTGTCACGATCATTCACATCAATTTCAGCAGGCAGGAAGGGCGCGGAAGCTACCCTTTCTAGAATGCAAGCAAGGTCGCTTGCTTACTCTCCTAGTAGCGTACGTTGGCGGCAAGGAAGGAGGCATTGGAAAGACTAGACCATACTAAAGTCAAGAGGCATTCGGGAAGCGACTAGTCGCTTCTGGCCAAAGGCCGACCACTACATAAATAAAGAGATCCATATACCGCGATAGTGAAGCCTAGAGAGGCGGAAGCTGTAGCTTCTAGGACGAAGCCGAGCCACTAATGGAGTGGCGAAGGAGGCATACTATACGTATACTAGATTAGTAACCGCTGAAATACCAGACAAAAAATTTAAGTGAACTATTTAAGCTATCGGTGTGATTGATCCGACAAGTACCAAGGGCTTTCGGTAGACTTCTTTCATTTCCGAATTAGCTTGCGACAAGTCCTAGCATTAGTATGAGTTCGTTGACCGCGTAAGGGCAATCCATCTTGATGACGAATTCCACGATAACAAGAAATCGAAATGAATCGTTCGATGTCTGCTCGTTCTCCCCTCTTCAATTCCCAATGAACAATATGATCTTGACCTATCATTTGTTCAATTTGGTCGATCTGATACTTAGTTAACTCTTTGATCTTTATGTTCCCACTGATACCTAATCGATAACGAACCTGAATGGCTTTTTTAGGTCCAATTCCATCAATTTTTGTTGAGGCAATTCTTACTTGTTTATCGGCAACCGATCTAGCTCCTGAAATATATGACATTCTTGATCCTTCCTTTTACTAGTCTTCTCGGCTGGAATCATAAATGAGTTGTCTCCTCTCTGATGATCTTTTCTATAGGTCGAACTAGTGTGAGCGGTCTAAACTTCGACCCGGATTTCTTCCAATTATGTTCTCGTACCCAAGCCCTGAAAAAAGATCAAGAGTCTTGTGGAGGATAATTTCACACGGATCTTACTAAATCAGTGAGAAAGTGCTCCGCGATGGGTCGCGTCGCGGTCTCAAAATGGAAGTTTTTCGCCTTTCTTAAGTAAGATAGCGCAGAAGGTCTTTTAGGGCCGCTATGTTCGCATCCCCCGACTCATAATCGAAGTGGTGTCTCGTGCGCGGCCATCATTAAGTCGGGTCTGAGCTGCCTGCGGTTACAGAATCGCCCGCGGAAGCCCCCTTGACTCTCTCTCTATAAAAAAAAGCTTTCTGCATCATCAGCGGCGCTGGCGCAGGTTTTTATTAAACAACGTTCGACTTGCATGTGTTAAGCATATAGCTAGCGTTCCTTCTGAGCCAGGATCAAACTCTTCTTTTGAGTATGATTGGGCCCCGCAGTGGTAGAACCTGGTGAACCGGGCGTACTACTGAAGATTGATTCTCTCTCCTGAACTATGTAGTTTGTTATATATTCTTTCTAGCAACTCAATCAAAATCAAAGCAAACTTATTGCAACTACATCAACAACCGGGGGGAAATTCACCGGTCCGTCCTACCTACTAACGCTAATAAGGTTGAAAGAAAGGATGCGTCGAGCAAGCAGCGCGACCCCCGGTTCTACTTGACTAAGCCCCGTGCTTGTACAAGGAGGAAGCCAATCCCACCAACTTGAATGAGTTTTTTTTATTAGTATACCCTTTCTTTGCTTTTAACATGGACGAAGGAGCTCAACAAACGTGACCGGGCTGCTCATGAGAGAATTTTTAAAACTAAAAAAAAAGACCTCTTCCTTTCTTTCTTCTTTCTCAAAAGACCTTGATGGAATGAAAAGCAAAAAGAAAGAAATCAAACCCTACCCGTTCGATTCGAATGAATTTAAGAATGAAAAGTGCCAGCCTGCTGGGATTTTTGGGGTCACCTCGCAGCCCTTTCCTCCAATCGAGTAGCTGTTGGCCTTGTTTCAGTCAGAATAAGTCCCCGGGACTTTATCTTTTTAGTAGGTTCTTTAGTCTTCGCTCTCAAGAACTAGTACGCCCTGTTCTCGAAAGCCGAAGAGCTGCTAAACTAAGCAACTTCTTGGGAGATTAGGCGGCAGTTGAAAGAGCTGCTCGAAAGCCCCTTGTTTTTTAGTATTTTTATAAAACTCATAAAGGAAAGAAGGCCGGCCGTTATGGCCAATTAAGCAAACCACGAGCAATTCGTCTACTTTGACTTACGACACCACTTTTTTCTTTCATATAGAAAAAGAAAGGATCCGCAAAAATAATAGAGAAGAGAAGAAATAGGCTCAGCCGCACCCCATCCATCCATACGACACGATAGCTTCAGCAAAGAGTAGAGAGAGCTAAGCTATCATACAATTTCCATTTTTTATAAGCAAGCGTACCTCCGGCCTACCATACACTAGTATAAATCAATCTTTTATTTGTGTGTTGTTCAATTTGAAGGTGGTTTCGCTCTTAGATATCTGCTTGCCTTGTCTTTTTCTTAGATTTCGGAACGCTCTAAATAAGAGTATGCACTAGATTATTCTAATAAGCGATAACATCTTTTTTTTTTCATTTTAGCAACAACAATATAAAGCTAAATATGTTCACATCTTAGGAGGGAGTTATTTAAAATGGGTGGTCCACCAACAGAGGGCAACCCCCAGCAATTGAAAGAAAGTTGCGAACGGTCAAAATGAGGATCTTTGACACCTCGATTGTCCCGAAGCCCTCTCATGCGAATGAAATCCATTTAGCCAATGTTTTGTCCGGGTTCTCACTGAAGAAATTATTTTTTTTAAAGAGCCAGAAATTGGCCGACACCTTCGCGCGCATATGTAACTTATGTCAAAGTGATGCGCCAACGTCTGCGTTGAGTAAAAACTCGGTTTCAATCCTAATTCGACATCACGGAACCTTCATTTGAGAATCGGGTGCGGAAGAGACTAGAGGTAACTCAAAGCCCTATCCGTACCCGATCTCGGTCTCGGATGACGCGGTCAGAAGATTCGGAGGGTGAGCAGCCACCGGTTCTCACCCCCAACACTAGTACGGTCAGCACGACAACCTCGGAATCAGTCATACTTGATTTGACTAGGTTAGAGAAGATAATGGGAAGACTAATCTAATCAGTAGAAACCATATCCACCGGCATGTCTGCAATGCGTTCGGCATTCCTCCAATCCCCCGTCTTCCTCTTTCGAAATACGCTACTCCATGAGCCCCGTAAGGAAAGGAGTACTTTGTCATTCCTCGATTCTCGGCACCATCGGGTCTGCTTCTTCCCAAACATCATCGTTATCTCAGCTCTCGCCATTTCAACCCATATCTAATGTTGCCCACAGCTCGCCCCAAACCCTACCCAGCTTTCCAGGCCATCCAATCTCCGTCATTCCACTTTAGCTCACCTCCAACCACCTCGCCCCTATAGCTTATGGGCAAATCCCATTCCCCCTGCGGGGATGAACGAGTATGCGGATAAATTCAAGTTGAGGATTTTTGGAAGAAAACGCAAGGCATTGGCGGTTTTTCCACCAAATTCAGGGATTTTTCCCTTTATCCTGATTCACACCCATTTAGAAACATATCAAAAGGGTTCAAAGGAATTCGAAAAAGACAACGGAAAAGGTTGTCCCATCTCTCATCTTAAAGCCTATTGTGCCGATGTCTGCCCTTTAGAGAAAGACGAAGGGGCTGTCATCCGATTGTTCCAGAAGAGTCTTACGGGCCCTGCACTGAAATGGTTTACGTCACTAGATCATTCTAAGTTAGCCTCGTTTGAGCAATTATCTCAAATGTTCATCGATCAGTACTCCTACAACTTAGATGCCAAACCAAAAACCGGAAGAGGGATGCGCCATTAACAGCTTAAATACTGCCTTACGCATAATTGGATCATCGGCAGGGCGAGTTGATGGACTACCATGACAGTAAAGAGCTCACATTTCAAGGGAAGATCGCCTCCGGATTCAGGATCTGACTTCGGAGCTTGTGCTCGACTAACGGAAGTCACCATACTTAGGGGTTTTCCAGGAGGAAGGACTCGGGACGGAGGTTCAGTGCTGGACTCGTTTAACGAGAGATTCGGAAACAAAATCGCTCACCGCCGCCATATGAGGGAGAGAATTCCTTGGTGCCTCCTCAATCGCCGTAGGCTTGGTCTGAATCGGCGAAGCCTCATAAACCATGGGAATGTCGGTCACAATTATCTATCCGAATCAATCTGACCGGTGGTTTTTTAAAGGGCAGGGTCGCTACCATTCGCAACGCGAATGAAGGCCCGGGGGTCCGGGCATGAATTCTGCTTGTTTTCATTGTAGATCCAAGGATCTACCATAGCGTAAGATAGAGCCCACTGCCTTTGGCTACAGGTGGGCTCCTATCAGGCGACCCTCTCTCCGTATTGTAGAATAGTACTCTAAAATTCCTTTGAATGGGAGTAGCTAGATTCAAGCAAGCATTCCAGCGAAACGATCCTTTGACAATGGGCTCTGCCCGGACTGACTGACTTTATACCGAGAGAGGAAAAGCTGCAATCCAAGCTCTTTTTGAATCCGATATTGGATAGGCTAAGCTAGGTGTAGCTCGCTTTCTCTACGGTTTTGCTGAACTTGTCAAGCCCTAGTAAGCAAGTGAAAAAGCCCTTTGGGGAATTTTTTAGAATGATAGATTATGGGATAACACTTTCTAAGGCGGAAAGGGACGGCATGGGTTAAGCATCTGACTCTGGACGTTCGAGCTAAAGTTATTTAATAAGGGTCTTCCCCTACTAATTAATTGGGAATCCTTTTTACAAATGTCCTCCTCAGAGCGCCCTGTAATCCTACCTTTTTTTTTCTGAATGGTACACTTTAAGACGTGAAAAATGGAAGAGGAGCAGTCGTCGATTGATTGAAAGTGGATTGGATTGACGGCATTCATCAGTTGATTGAAAATTTACTTTTCTTTTCTGATTGAGCGAGGTCCCTTTTGGGCTAAAAAGTCCCTTGAGCCGTGGAATCCCTTTTGTCTTGATTTAGGGGAATAGGCGCATTGATTAGGTTACGTGGTTCGAACAATTTGCAGGAAGTTTCTTTTTTCTTTATTTTCTTCTTTTACCATTCATATTAAAGTAAGACGGAGAAGGCATATTTGACTAGGAAGCAAGCAAAGCTAGTCCCTCCATACCAGCTAGCAGTCTCGTTTAGGGAGTCCCCTTCTTTACTGAGTAGGGTTCCCCGGTGCCTATACGATTATTAAGGCAGGGTGCCCCTATAGTGACCCAGTAGTGGAGTGGCTTGAATAAAATCGTTTGTCTAGAGAGTAGCCGATAACCAAAGCTGACTGTCCTATAAACTCACTGTATAGGCAACAGGCCTTAGAGTAGTGTATCGAACTACAAGACAGGAGCGATCCATAATCATTGACGAAGAGGAAGGCTTAGAAAGGGATCAAACATATTGAGGAGAAGCTTTCACAAAGGCCAATAGCCGATAGCCTGATGTCACTAGCCTGAACTTCTTTATTTACTTGATAGCTGATGAGAGTACGGCTTTCTTCAAGGAAGTGTCCCCTATGATATTTTATTACCTTGGATTCGCTTTTTTCCGTAAGCCTAGAAGCAAGGTGCAGTCAAGCCCTTTGAATCTCTTCCATTGAAGAAGACAGACTTCAAGACTGAAACCTGCCCCTTTCCCCTTTCTCTAATAAGAAAGTCAGCTTGTTTGCCTGACCAGAAAGACAGCAAATTTTCCTTTAGGTCCTTCGTATTCTTCCCGTCTAGCTAGCTGGCTTAAAGGGAGAGGCCCGCGAAAGCTTAGTAAGCTCAACCAATAGAAAGAGGAAAGCAGGAGAGAGAAGAACCTGTGCTTGATGGGCTCGAACGAAAGCCTTAACAACCCGTAACCCTAATCATTGGGGAACTCATTCTTTTGAAGCATCCCATCGACAATATTCTTTGGTTTTGGTACATAACAACTTGCATAAGCAAAGTAGAATATTTGTTACAAATCTAGATCCTGCACTCTCATCTCTAGTCTATATGATAAGTCGTTATTTTAGCATATAAATTTGTGTTAATTGTTCATACTTTGATGATTAAATAGCCTAAGAACTAATTAATTATCTTTGATTTGTGTTTATGTGCTAGATTGAAGAAGATGGGATGAAAAAGGGCTTAAAATTGCATTTTGGACCTTTCTTGACGCTTCGGCGCCATGGCAACAACTTTCAGTGGCCGCGGCCGCAAGGAAAAGTCTGATTCCAAGCCAAAAATCCAGAGAGCTCGGCGCCACGGCACCAGATTTTCAGCGCCATAGCACCGAGAGCGTTAATTTCCAGATTTTCTGGCGCCGCGGCGCCAACTTTTGGGCGCCGTGGCGCCAGCCCGATTTTTTAGTTTTTATTTTCTTTTAAATGCTCAAACCCTAGTTTTCAAGGATATAAAAGGGAGACTTCTTTTCTAATAGGGGGAGAACGTTTTTCCTTAGTTTTTCTTGGAGAATGATGAACTCCATGTCTGGCTAAACTCCCAATTTCCAACCAAGGTTAATCAAAGTTTGATTTTTATATTTGTGAGATTTGTTCTTCATCTTTCTTTCTAATTCTTCTCTATTTCTATATTTTCTATTTTATGCATTCAATATCATATTGTTTGATTGTTCAAATAGGGCCCTTTGATCATTCTTCAATTTGATAGATCGTCAATTAGAGTGTTTAAATCCGTAATTGTTTATGCATTCTAATCCATGTGACAATTAGTATGA
>CM051349.1:20636627-20664127 GCA_028015215.1 Gynostemma pentaphyllum
ACTCGCCATAGTACATTCTCGTACGTAAGTTTCGGCTAGATTAGGCACAAAATCGTCTATGTGGACCACCAGGCCTTGCAAAAGCGGGGTACTACGGCCAGGGCATGCGAGACGACATTGCCGAGTATGTGAAGACACGTGTCAACAGGACAAGGTCGAGCGGGACGGACTCCTGAGGCTCTTGGAGTCGTAGCCTGTACCACAAAGACCATGGGAGAGTGTCTCCATCGATTTTTTCGCGGCTCGCCAAAAAAGGGAGTATGGGTCTTGATCGTGGTGGACGGACTCACAAACAAAAAGAAAGATGCAAATTTTTTGCAACTATCCCATCCATATACAAGCAAGAAGAGTCACTCGAAACTTTATCGAGAATATCTTCATTGCATGGAATGCCACACTCAATTGTCGTGACAGGGGACCCTGCTTCATTAGCTATTTCTTGGCAGGAGCTCTTTCGTTTACAAGGGACGCAATTTAACATGAGTACGCTTTCCCACCCCCGTGGTTAACCTGTGTTAGAGAACTACCTGGGATGCTTTACAAGCGATAAACCAAGGGAATGGGTACGTTGGTTACCATGGGCGGAATAGTGGTACAATACCACTTATCATTCGCCAACCAAACAAAGACCGTTTGAAGTGGTATATGGGCACCCACAACCTCTAATTACGTCCTCGTCCTATACTCATGAGTCCAACAAAGTGCATCAAGTTGATTGCGACTTACGCTAGGGATTGTGTTTTGCAACTTAGAAAGGAGAATTTGCATGGAGCTCAGGCCCAGACAAGAAGCAGATAAATATCGATCTAAACGAGAATTTTCTGTGAGACATGGAAGAGTTCAAGGCTGTCCGTGCCCTGAAAGAGAAAAAGATCACCATCACCAGCATATATCTTACCGGTGATAAGAAGGAGAACCCAAATGGAGCCGGACGGACGGCCTAGAATCGAAAGCTCAAAAAGGAAGTGAAGGATCAGTTCCTCCCATGCAATGTGGCATGGCTCGCTCCTGACTCATTGAGGAAGGGGCACGGTAAGAGATTATGTGAAGGACCCTAAAGCAAGCTATTGAATTTGTCCTAACCAAAGAAAGGAGAGATATAGATTACGTTCATCTCATAAAGATGTTCCTTTTCACTCCTAAATGAAAGCTAAACTAAACGACAATAACATAACTCCTAGCGCAAAAGAGTAGCCGCAGCGATGCCTATGCTATTTGATTTCCTATAGAGCTTGGGCTTGGGCCCACGCACAAACTCCTATCGAAAAGCTAGTAAGTAGCCTTTTTGTTTCTATAGCTTCAAAGCCAAAGAGGAAGTTTCTTCTGATTTGAAGGTTTCCGCTGTAGCAGTAAAGAAGAAGGAAATTTCTGCTGCTAAACTAAAATCAGATAAGTTTCAATACCAAAGGAGTGAACTTCACTAGAAAGGTTATAGAAGTGCAACACAAGTTCTATAAAATGAAAGAAATACAAAAGGTTTTTCATAGTATATAGAACGCCCGCTTACTCCCATCTCCTCTTACGCATTTCCAAGAAAATCATGATCCCATCTCGATCAATTTCGCATTGATCAGGGCGGGCATTCGAGTCTCCAGACGACTTTCTTCAACCGCCCCTGTTCCAACAGCTAGAGATAATAAAAGTTCAGGTTCTTCCTCTTCCTCGGCCAATTCCCGACCGCTTTGCCACCTTAATATCAAGGAAGCCCACCCCAGGATCATGAACGCAGAGCGTCAATCGGAATAACCGTGATGCTTGGGTACCCGGATGGAGATACGAGGCTCAATTTAGCCGCCACCTACTCGCTAACAATGAAATGAGTAGACGACTTTTTCATAAGTAACTCGGCGCATGTGTGTCAAGTAGTCCAGGAGGGAAATGAAAGAAAACAAGATAAAAGAAAGATCATGCAAGCAATGAGCCAACATAAAGAACCGCGCGACTTTTTGCAATTATTGAGGGAGGAAAGTCAGCGTCTTGAGACCTCCTGGATTTGTTGAATCAATTTATACAGGTAAAAAATTTATATTGAACAAAGAAACCTACCTGGTGTATAAAACGATTTATACGGACAATTCTCATTTAGAAGATTTGAAGACCCGAGTATTGGAATGTCGCTTTCAGTTCTCGGAGATGCACAGGTCGTGGATTTTAAAGCCTAACAAGCCAGGAAAAATGTGCCCTATAACACCATGCAAGAAGGACATCATTGTCATGGAAGTCCTTTCCTTACTCCTCAATAGAGTCTATGAGGACGTCTTTCTGACCGACTCTCATGGCTTTAGGAAGGGGAGAGGACCCATTACCTTCTTCGCGTATGTTGATAGTTGGGGGACTGTAGATCGATTTATCAAAGCACAAACCTTACTAGATAGGGGTTTTTTTGATAACATTGATCACACTCTTCTAAATAGAAGAATTTCTTTAAGCTGTGATAAAGAAGGTAAGACTTATGGCTCTTGTATAAAAGGGATCCCTCAGGGCAGTCCGTTGTCTCCCATCTTAATGAAATCTTTCTTCACCAATTTGATGTGAAGATGCAAGACTTTATGAGTAAATCAGCGAGAATTCGGATTCGCGCTTACGCCGACGATATAGCTTTTGCTATTAAGGAAGGAGCCAACTCGAAAATGGTAAGCCAAGGGTGAAAGCAATTCTTTAATGAGGCTTTGACGGTTCGGAGAAAATCGTTGGACTCATATGGGTCCGCTATCCTACGCTTTTCAAATAGGGTGAAATAAGTTCCTTGACTTCAAGTCAAGACTTTTAGGCCAAATTTTTCACCAAGCAAATTGGTATATCTGATAGCCTTAGATACATTCGTTAAGCAATTGTTGGGCTTTATGCCAAAAGGAAACGAAATAATCTCAATTTGACGACAAATCCGGTCCGATGGCTGTTCTCCACTAACCACAAGGATATAGGGACTCTATATTTCATCTTCGGTGCCATTGCAGGAGTGATGGGCACATGCTTCTCAGTACTGATTCGTATGGAATTAGCACGACCCGGCGATCAAATTCTTGGTGGGAATCATCAACTTTATAATGTTTTAATAACGGCTCACGCTTTTTTAATGATCTTTTTGGTCTGTTCGATTCTGATAGGTGCACCTGACATGGCATTTCCACGATTAAATAATATTTCATTCTGGTTGTTGCCACCAAGTCTCTTGCTCCTATTAAGCTCAGCCTTAGTAGAAGTGGGTAGCGGCCCTGGGTGGACGGTCTATCCGCCCTTAAGTGGTATTACCAGCCATTCTGGAGGAGCAGTTGATTCAGCAATTTCTAGTCTTCATCTATCTGGTGTTTCATCCATTTTAGGTTCTATCAATTTTATAACAACTATCTCCAACATGCGTGGACCTGGAATGACTATGCATAGATCACCCCTCTTTGTGTGGTCCGTTCTAGTGACAGCATTCCCACTTTTATTATCACTTCCGGTACTGGCAGGGGCTATTACCATGTTATTAACCGATCGAAACTTTAATACAACCTTTTCTGATCCCGCTGGAGGGGGAGACCCCATATTATACCAGCATCTCTTTCGGTTCTTCGGTCATCCAGAGGTGTATATTCCCATTCTGCCTGGATCCGGTATCATAAGTCATATCGTTTCTACTTTTTCGGGAAAACCGGTTTTCGGGTATCTAGGCATGGTTTATGCCATGATCAGTATAGGTGTTCTTGGATTTCTTGTTTGGGCTCATCATATGTTTACTGTGGGCTTAGACGTTGATACCCGTGCCTACTTCACCGCAGCTACCATGATCATAGCAGTCCCCACTGGAATAAAAATCTTTAGTTGGATCGCTACCATGTGGGGGGGTTCGATACAATACAAAACACCCATGTTATTTGCTGTAGGGTCCATCTTTTTGTTCACCATAGGAGGACTCATGGAATAGTCCCGGCAAATTCTGGGCTAGACATTGCTCTACATGATACTTATTATGTGGTTGCACATTTCCATTATGTACTTTCTATGGGAGCCGTTTTTGCTTTATTTGCAGGATTTCACTATTGGGTGGGTAAAATCTTTGGTCGGACATACCCTGAAACTTTAGGTCTAATCCATTTTTGGATCACTTTTTTCGGGGTTAATCCGACCCTCTTTCCCATGCATTTCTTAGGGCTTTCGGGTATGCCACGTCGCATTCCAGATTATCCAGATGCTTACGCTGGATGGAATGCCCTTAGCAGTTTTGGCTCTTATATATCCGTAGTTGGGATTCGTCGTTTCTTCGTGGTCGTAACAATCACTTCAAGCAGTGGAAATAACAAAAGATGTGCTCCAAGTCCTTGGGCTGTTGAACAGAATTCAACCACACTGGAATGGATGGTACAAAGTCCTCCAGCTTTTCATACTTTTGGAGAACTTCCAGCTATCAAGGAGACGAAAAGCTATGTGAAGTAAAAGAATAAAAAGTCGCCGACTGCTACTAAGAACCTAACAGAACTTTTCAAAATGTGGGTTCTAAAACCACTTGTGTAGGTCGGGGTTGAGAATTGGGGGGCCAACGAGGCTGGGGCCCAATTTTCCAGCAATGACCGGTCAAGGTCAATCAAAATGGGGATTCACAGATGATTCTCAGCATAGAAGAGATCTTAACAAGTCTGATCACCATCTCTAGAAGGATTGAACGTCGGATTGATCATCGACTCAAGCACGTATTGCCAGCTTCACATTACAACATGTCTCCTGAAAGGTCAACAAAGAGCGCCTCCCTCCACACTAAACCGAAAAACCGGACCCCTTGAGCTGAACCAACAAAGCATTCCATTGAATGAAGCCCACTTCCCTCCTAGAAAGCCACTTTCGGGGGGGAACTCTTGCTCACAGGCTCCCTGAAACCAAGAGAGGAGACAGAAGATGCATAAGATGCAGAGGATACTATGGATTCAGAGTGAGCCTCTCTCCTATGTCTAGGAGTAGAGAAGAGAGCACCTTCAACCGACAAAGCATTTATTTCCTTTCCTGCTTGGCCAAGATGTGTTAAACGGAACCTTCTTCAAAAATGTCTCTAAAGGTGGATAATGGGACTACAGGTCTGCTGCTTTTACTTTTTCTTTTTCCAACTACTGTGACGAAAGAAAGCAAAGAAACTCAGCTTCTTTGCAGGTCCCAATAAGCGGGTAACTAAGGTCTACTCGTCAAGTAAAGCCTCACTTTTTCAGCGAAGACCAGAACCGATTCAATCAATAGAAATCAATGCGACTTCGTCCCACCAGGAAGGAATATTCTGAGGCGGGCAAGGAAGGAAGAGGCGGGCGGGATATGTCTAGAGTGTAGAAAGAGAATCTTCTCATTCTGAAAATGCCCTCTTATGCGCTATCCGATCTCGATGAAGCCAATGGGTTAGCAATGATCCTCTCAATTGACTAGTTCAGTTTCGGGACTTCTCCTGAAGAATGACCAATGGAACCGACCGTATCAAAGTAGTGATCTCTTGGCATAGCTGAAACTCGATGTCAGAAAGCACGTTCTTCGCGTAGAAGCCCGAACTCTTGGACGAAGGTCTGATTCAGCAAACGGAAGGGTAGGTTAGCTTTCCCACTCTCCTTGCTTTCTCTCAAAAATGGAATCCTCTGATGAACCACCGATTGCTTGGTTGAGTTCTCCCACATAGCGTCAAGGAATCGAAGCAATCCTGAGATCGTATGGCATAGCGCAAAGTCGACATCTTCGTGATTCTCGGTCTGAAAATGCCCCTTTAGCCCACTCTCTTTTTACATAGCCAACTAGTTGGTGTACTCTTCCTCGACGCTGACCCGATAGAAGTCAAGCCCTTTGTCTCAAAAAGAATGGTCTCGATCTTCTTCTTTCTTAGCATTATTGTAAACCATTTGATCCTAGTCGTCTTGCGTGGAAGGAGCCAGATGAAAGATATTTTGCTTTTCTCACCCCTAAATATATATAATCTACTATTAGATTGCGTCCGACCACCCGATCGATGAAGACTCGAACCTAACCACCCCGCTTTTGGAGATGACGGAGACTTTACTCGACGTCTTGACCCATCCATAGTCTGCTAATCTAATCCCAACGTCTTTAATCCTGACAAGCTTGGATAGGACTATATCTCTGTCTTTTGTTTGTTACACAACACTGAATGTACAGTTCCTTTGTTCTTTGGCTATGGTTCTTTCGATTCTTCTTTCTGACTTTTTTATTTATGGTCTGGCCTTTTTCAACCTCAGAGACTCCACCTGTATCTGAATACGAGCCTTGTTCAACTGTGCCCACGGGCCCGTAAGCCCTCGAGGCAAGGCGAAAAGGAAGAGATGCTCTGGCTTTCTTTGGTCTTGAACTCGCTCCCCGCTCGAGAATGAATGTTGGAAACTCTTCGATGACATGTTCCTTTGAGTGCACAATTCCTTAGCTGTGCCTGTTTGGTACCGAGCTCTTTGAGGGCCTTTCTTTATCCATTCACGCTAAAAGGTAGTGAGTGGAGTCAGGCACAAAGCGATCCTCAGCAGCCGAAAGAAGCCTTGTTCGATCTCCTGTTGAAGTGGTGACTCACCTGCTACATTAGTTTTTCAAACCTAGGTGAATTCCACTTTCCACTGGACGAAGGCAAAAAGAAAGAGATAGAATACGACGGTTTTTCAGGCGTATAGAGAATGACACGATCATCTAGCCTTGGTCCTCTCATCATCTGATTCCCGAAAGGCAGAACGGAAGAACGCACTGTTTGGGACTGGGCACGACCCTTCTTCTTTTTGACCGGACAACTGGATGCGCGAATCTTGCTCTACCACCCCTCCCTTTCTTTAAAAAGAAAGAACTCTAGTGAATGGCTAAGAGGAAGTGCCTCTGGTATTTCAGTTTCGACATGGCCTTGATCTTCTGGTGAAGTGGCAGTAATGTGAGCCTTATCCAATCCCTTTTTCAACCAAGGATACTGAGTCTGACCGGGGAGAAGGACATCTATCTTGGCTGTCTAGCTATGACTAAAAAACCGACTTGTGACAACTCGACACTGGAAGCTTTGATGAGACTCTTTTTGCCAGCACACGACCATAAGCTGTCTTTGCTTATTTCCTTGCTTAGCTACCCTCGAATGGCTTGGTACGCGCGGACCCTCACCCCTATTAGTTAGTAAAGCTTGGATGCCGATCAGTGGCCTATTTACCGAATCATGATTCTTTTTAGTCCTATTTTTGCAAACGAATAAGACGGTGCTGATTCCGATGTATTAGATTTCTATGATATTGAGTCTACCCTTTCTTTTTTCTTGTATATGACCTCTTGTACAGTCTTTTTTCACGCATTCAAACTATCTTGATTGAAATCCTGGCGATTATACCAAACCGTTCTTCCAGCGAAGTGGTGTAATTAGAGCCTTCTTCGGGCACCAAGACCCTTTAGAGTTAGAGATAGGGGCAAGGCTCACCGAGATGAGAAAAGGCTGTCCAGATACAGAGGCGGAGACTCGCTTTCGAGCTTTCTACTCCCAGGCTTCCGTCTAAGAACGGGGGGGTGGGGTCGATTTCATCGAAATGAACTGAAATGTAAAGAGGCAAACATTTCTTTCCGACCAAACCGCTCAGAAGGCGCCTTCTTCGATGAAGAAAGATATATATAGGCAAGTTGCCCTTATATATCTATTCTTTAGTCAATACCCGTGTCCCCCTCCTTCAGGGACTTCTAAACTATGGATGGAGGGTTCCAAACCTTTTGACTACAAGCGTTGACATACCACCGTTTGACTTTTCTTTCTTAGGGCTCGTTCGCAGCGCACTCCTATTCACTCAACAAAGCTTCTTTAAAGGGAAGCCCTTTTTTCATTTCCTTGTTTTGTCTGTTAGTTACCTTTGCGTAAGCCAATCCATATTGGGTAACTACAGTAAAAGGCTCCTTAAAGGACACTTTGGAAAGATTCCTGCAAAATTTCAGCATAACAGGTACAAGAAAGATATAATGATAAAAGAAAGAAGAGAAGAGTATTCAGCCAAGTTTCCTTAAAGAGGTTAATAAAAGATAACCATACCCTACTTGCTTGGTTAATGGTTAGTACCTTACGACCGAACCCAATAAAAGAGAACGTTAGGACCGGAGCCTAACTCGAGAAGCAAGGTTTTATGTTAATTGGAAATATGTTATTAACTTATTCATTTACTCTACATAATATGTATTAGTTATGAAAATCGACAACGACATAAGGAAGATACAAGGCAAAGGCGTAAAACACTTTGAGAGAGCGCTCCTTCCCCGAGTATTCCAGTATCTCGCTTTCTTTTCGTGTTGTTGCAATGCTAACGAGGTACTTGCTTTTCTACAGAATTCGTACATTCAAAAGTACAAGTTGTATCTTCAACTACATAAGAAGATAAAGCCCAAGGGGAAAGGCGAAACCGAAAACCTCCTCAACTTTTGTTTGAAGTATCAATACGCGCAAAAAGCATTTCCAACTAAAATTGCGTAAGATAAGAAAGGAATTCATTGACTTCGAACAACAAAAAGGGGGTCAATGAGCACTAACTCTGACTTTTTTTGTTTTGAAAGGAATGCTGCTGTAAAAAACGGAGGCGGAATTACTGTTCAGAAAAAGTATAATGCAGGATAGCAGCCGCTAACAAAATTCACACAATTTTCGTATAGAAACAACAGCTGCAGTACGGCTTTTAGAAGGCTCTCTCCTCTCTTCTATTACTTGTTTGAGTTCCCCTCTCTCCCATCCTCTTTTCAAGTCCCACTCTTTTCCCGGTTAACAACGGCAGACCCTCTTAAATAGAGCCCCCAGGGTAAAATAAAATTTTCGTAAAGAGAAGCTCCGAAAACAGTCAACCTATGCCCGAATTACATTCTTTTTTATTGTAGTTTTCTTCTTGTGTAGTCTTTTCTTGATGGGCTTCATCCCGCGTGTCATACTTTTTTTTTTTTTGTATAAGCCGTTAAAAAAGGCTCTTCAACAACTCTCATCTTTGGATGTAGGTTGTTTAGGGGATCTGGCGTGGGTGGATAGTAGGTTTTATTCTTTCCATTTTCATCGAAACCGAAGCCATGCCACTTTTCAATATGATGAACCCCGACCCTATTCAAACTCGAGAATTTGGGTGACCGGTACCTCTTGACCCATATCAACAACAAACGCAGGCATCCCCTTCAGAGGTTGTTCAAGAATACCCACAGGGGGATGAACTCGAAAAACAAGAAAGAAACAAAAGGGAGGAGGAGGAGCGCTCTCTCATGACCTCGAGACAGTTTCGCGCCACAGAGCGGACCCTGGAGGAGTTCTACCACAGGGTCCAAATTAGAAAAGAGAGACCAACTCGTGAGGACTAGAAAGATTCCGGTGCACGAGCCAGAGGACGTGAGCCGCGCAATAGATATACTTTTTTTTGGTGGAACGGGTGGGGATCTGAAATTCCTCGCTCGTAAACAGGCCTCCATTGAAAATGAGAACTCCCGGTTCTGGATGGAATTGGAAAAACAGTTCCAACAACTATTTCCACCCGACGGAGGGTTCATGTAGGTGGAGGCCAGACCGCTTGGTTCGAGGACCCGTTGGTCAAAGGAAAGGGGAGGTCCTGATGCCGGGGACGGAGCCGTATGACAGGAGAGTGTATACTCTAGAACTCCGGGAGCGAGACCCTAAAAAAAGTTCAAGAAGCTATGAAGAGTGGTAAACTCTGAAAAGAAAGATGGAAAGAGGGGAGTTGGCTGATAAAGATGGACAGTCACGATCGCGTAATATAAATTTTTCGGCCTCGTCATCGAAAGCGGCTTCCAATTGCTCGGAAATTCTAAGCTATATGGGGGGCTTGGATGGTGAGCAAAAACAATTGATCAAGAAGTTGGTCAACTTTCGCATGAAAGAAGGTAAAAGAACGAGAGTTCGTGCTATTGTTTATCAAACTTTTCATCGCCCAGCTCAAACTGAACGCGATGTAATCAAACTTATGGTTGACGCCGTAGAGAATATAAAGCCCATATGCGAAGTCGAAAAAGTAGGAGTAGCAGGTACTATTTATGATGTCCCTGGGATTGTAGCCAGGGATCGTCAACAAACCTTAGCTATTCGTTGGATCCTTGAAGCAGCTTTCAAACGACGTATAAGCTACAGGATAAGCTTAGAGAAATGTTCATTTGCTGAGATACTGGATGCTTACCGAAAGAGGGGGAATTGCACGTAAGAAAAGGGAGAATCTTCATAGACAGGCTTCCACCAATCGAAGTTTCGCGCATTTCAGATGGTGGTAAAGTGAGACCACATAAAGAGCTCTTCCTCATTCAGTCAGATTATTCAGTAAGATATGGTTTGACCCTTTTTCTTTTTCTTTGAATCTTCATATAGAAAGCCAGCCTTCCTCCCTTCATTCATTGAGTTGGAGGAATCCATAGGAGGCCCGCCCGTTATGCATTGCATGAAAGAACCTTTCTTTGTATGACTTCTCTTTTGCCTCAGGTCGAATGAATACGAAAGGGAGATCAATCAAACAAAAAAATCGGCCATGAATGAAGAAGTAGTGGGCCTTTCACCCTCTTTCTAGTGACTCGGGGAGCTGATCTGATAAATGCACTTATAAGGGAGGGAAGCATGGTTTCCCATGTTGGTATGGCCGGGCATAAAAGATTTTTAAGTTAGGTCAAAAAGAAGAGGTAGAGAGAGAGAACAGAACGGAACCGATAGCCCCGAATTATGTCAGGGCAAGAGAAAGAAAAGTAAGGACTCTCTCCGCATACCTCTCATTTAGGCAAAAAAAAAGGCTGTGAAAAAGGATTAAAAATCAGGCTTTCCTTGAGTAGAAAGCTTTTCAGAAAGGAGGATATCCTGAGCCAAGCACAAGCTGTAAGTAGGTCTCAAAGAGTCATGAAGTTGGATCAAGAAGGCCGAAAGCCAGGCAGTAAAGCTCACGTTGTCGACACCTCTTGTCCGTCGTGAGTGATTTCTCGTATGTGTAAAGACGGGTAGACCGTCTCATCTCTTTCCTCAAAGTGGTGGATCGAACTTCGATCATGTCACGAGAGTGGATTCAGTTGGTTTCATCGGTCATTCTGCGAACCTGACAGCTATCACTTACTAGTCAATGAAAGTGGGGTCAGTTTCAGTCTTCTTCGGAGCTTTCAAGTCAAAGAGTGTCATGTACTTGCTTATGGAATTATTGCTTCAAAGAATCATCCTCAAGAATTACAACATTGGCTTCTTGCTTATCAAAGGCTCCGGCCTTTATCAAACCAAAAGAACAATCTAATGATTGACAGCTTGCATCAGTGTTTAAGCTTGTTCCCTGGAGTTTGATCCCCAAGAAAGAGGGAAATGGCTGTGATTCAATATGAAAAGGCCTGCACTCACTCTTCAGAAAATATCTATCTGCATGTAATAATCAAGGTTTTTATTCCAGAGTCAGATTGGGGAGACAACTCCTTCAAGGCTTTGACTTACATTCCGAGGAAGACTTTCCCAGCAACAGAAGAAAAGATTGCGAGGTACTTCGATAGCATCAAAAAGGTACCTTCTTGTCATCTAGCTCGGGCAGTTCAAAAAGAAAAAGAGGTTCCAACAACGAGAAGACTCCCAGAAAGGGGAGCCACATAAAAAGAGATTCTAAACAAACTGTATTAGAGCAGCAGTCGAACTCGTTGCAAGAAAAGGTAGTTGAATGTGTTAGGCGAAGAGAATATAGCACGTAGAAGCTTATAGAGTCGGCAGTTCGACGGCTTAATGCTTGCCAGAGAGAGTTCTATAGCCCTTAGGATAAAGACATGAGCATAGGATTTCAGAGGAGCCCAAAGGCGGAGGTTTCACGATCCGATCTCTCACTTGAAGAAAGATAGCCTAGCCTTATTATATTATAAGCAATTATGAGAAAGTTCTTTTTTCATTGTAACGCTAAGGTGGACAAGACCTTACAACTAGAAAAGGGGGCTAAATCACAAGTTATCTTTAAAAAATTGGGATCTCCTTGATGATCCTCCTTTCATCACAGAGGGGCAGAAGATGAGTTGGGAGTTTCATCTATCTTACTATCACTCGTCCTAACCTCTCATATGTTGTGGGGATTGGTTGTCAATGTATGTTATGCTATCTCCGCAGAAGTTAAATTTGGATGAACTAAAAAAGATCCTCAGGTATATAAAGAAAGACCCACCCTAAAAAAAAAGGCATTCTTTTATCGGTAAGCAAAAGGATCCTTGCTTCGGGCAACTTAGGGCCTATTCAGATGCAGCCCCTACCTATGAAAGCTGAAGGAAGGTATTAATGCTGGCTTTCTCTCTGATAGAAAATCAACCATAGGCTAATTTTTTCCCTGGAAAAGCAAAAAGAAAGGGGACTTCTTCTTCCCAGCCAGAAGCAAGCATAGCTTAGGCATAGGATTCCACATCCGTATCAGAAGTGCAATTATTCGCACACTTATATGAATTAAAAAAAAAAAAGAAGATGAGGCTTTTGCTATGCCACCAGAATTGTGTAGTTAGAGTTATCCCCTTACACTGGGAGTGCTGCTCAAGCGCACAGGTCTGGATCTTTCATCGGATGATGAATTCTCTTCTGGAAAAGGAACTACAACCTATGCCCACTAAAACCCACCGCCCTTATACCGCGCCGTGCATATAGAAAGAAAGAATATACTCTATTCCCGGTTATACTAAGTTCAATTCCTTAGCTATTTCTAGTGGTCTTGTTTCCATTCCTCTAGAAGGGTATTGGCATCAAAAAGAGGGCCTAATGCGCCCGGAACTATGGCACCGAAACGGGTCTGCGGGCCGGCAACCCGACCAGCTAAGAGCAACTCCAAGCTTGAGGAAGAATACGATATCACTAAAGCAACCTTGAAATGAAAGCAAGGCCTAATTGCTTGCTGCACTTCGCGCGCAGGAACGGATCTTAGCCAATGACCGGCTTAGGCTTTCGCGAGAGCACCAGTAGGCGCGCGTAGGTGGGTTCTCCCCGATTTTCGGGCAGCTAAACTTGGGTGGGTTTAAGCACGGGAAATGAGCCATGCAAGAGACCGTTAAGCAGAGCCTTGTCGGAACATCGGGTTGCCTAAATTGTCGGATGATGCTATGCGGGGTCGATGCTTGCATACGCACAGAGCAGCTATGCGTCGGATATGTTGGCTTATCGATAAGGTTGCTTTTTCGGTATGAGGGCTCAGTAAGACTTGGGCATGACAAGAGTGTCAGCCAAGTTCGTTGGCATGTAATGCCTTAGCGCAGGAAGAGATGCCTTGCGCTGCGTGGAACCATGTTCCTTTATTCATGCGGCGGAAGCTAGCGACAAAAGATAAGGCCAGCACAGTAGATGTCTTTACGGGACGGACGTGTTTGAGACTTTGTCTAGGATCCTTGTCTCCCAGGTTGGGGCCGGCGCTATGCAGACGGATGGTGAGCCTTAATTTCCTCTCATAGCAGCCTGTGCTATACCCATATCTCGATGGTCTCCAACTTATAGCTCAGTTGAGTTCAGTAGTTGCTCAGACGAAAGTCAGCCTAGAAGGAAGATAATTTCTAATTTTTTGGTATAGTTTATCTCAAGTATGGAATTCTCTCCACTTGCCAACACTTGCACGCTTACTAGATAGGCTAGCTTTGGTGCTTTTAGTGCTCTACTTGCAAACAAAAAGGGGAGGGACTTTTTCTTGCCTGCTTCTGGCGGTTTATCTCTTCACGAGTCGTCGGCTCTAGTCTAGACTTTCCCACCCAAGGAAGTTCTTGGAAAGCCTTTAGAGCGGGCAGCACAAACCCTTTCTTTTAGTCGGGCAAGGACTCCATGTTTATGCTGTAGCTGTTTTTGGCTTTTTTGTTCTTTGGTCATTTCCGGTAACCTGGTCGATCTACTGAACCTTTTCCAGAAGGGAGTTTCGAAGGGCTGCGAAACTGGTAACCTTAGCCCAGAACTCGATCTACGACCCCCTCAAGGTTAGGGGCACTCAAAAGCGCCGTTGCCAACGGTGCAATCTATGGTGCCTCCAAGGCATCCAGCCCCCTTCCAAGTGATTCAAATCAAATAAGGCAAGTCAGAATCACCAACCTAATCGGAAACTCAATCCTAAACTTCGGAGTGGAAGATAGCAGAAGGCGAGTTTTCTGGATGTTGGCAAACGGGCATGAGAAGGAGCATCGTTCCCTGCTGGAGATCCTTTACTAAAACCCTGCCACCTCCTCTTCGTTTTGCTTTTCTGTCTAAGGCTCTTTTGGAGTGGAATGAATTCTGCTAATGTGCACAGAGTTTAGATGAAATCTGGGTTGACCTTAGGGCTGCTGTCTCTCATGCCACTGCGGAATTGGGGGTTCGCAACAACTTTGATAAATTTCTGCAAGAGCTGGCAGATCATCCACTCTTCCCTGAAGCAAAGCAGGTTAACATTGAAAAGTTGCGTCAAGTGCCTAGGTTTGTCGAAAAAAAAATGAATTAGAAGATGAGTTCCGCAGCAATAGCTTTGAAGATGGTAGCCAACACTAGGATTTGGGAAGGATATACATAAGAGTGTGAGGAGAAAGAGCCTTCCCATTTGCTGTTCTAGACCCAGGAAGACTTGCCTTTTCCGCTATCACTTCCGTCATAGAGCTCCGACAGGAGACCTATGAATGCCTTGGCTCTAAGCCGTACGTACCACCGTTCAATGCCGTATTCCGCCGCGCAGAAACTTTTTCTTGTTCTATGGCGTGCTTTTGAGCCGCATTCATTGCTTTGAGGGATTGGTTGTGAGCAAGGAAGCGTTGAGTTGGGCGCGTAAGGTTAAGGGTGGTGGGTTTTCGATGGATACAGCTTTGATTGCTTTTCACCAGTTTATATAATGAATATTAGTTTATACCATTGACATTTCAAATTGTAGACAGATGGATAGCAATGGTAGTGAAGAGCTTTCCTTTCCTAGGGCCAACCAAGAAAGAGGGTCTCTTTCTTCCTTCTCCTATTCCTGTCCTTCCTGCTGCTGTTGATGGAGAAGCATTGAGCAAGGCAAGGAGTCAAGACATTGTTAGCTAAAAAATCTGCCCTTAGTATCTTCCTCCGCTCTGCATAGCTGTGCATTGAGGGAGCAGCAGTGGAGTTAGTAAAGGTATATGCTGGGCTGTTACAAGGCAATACCACTAGGGAAGCTGATCAAGCATATGTTTTTGACGATCGATAAAGAGGGGGTTGCTAATGATGAAATATACGAAAAAGGGCCTCGAGGTATCCCGGAACCCTTCCTCCCTCACAGGACGAGCGAAACCTGTAGTTGCCGATCGACTTGGTATTCTCGACGAAGCCTATATATACCCACATAAAGTGGAGAGACCCCTTAAAGCTTAAAGCTTTAATGGCTAGGTTGATAGCAGGGTTAAAGAAAAGGCGAGTATTCAAAGACGTATCGCGTAACCGTCCCTGTAAGCAGCCTCATTTAATCTTGATCTATGAACCGACTTTATGAAAAAAGAAGTCTTTCGGCTGAAAAACAGTGTGACTGTTGGGTCTGGATAAGCAGGACCTCTTGGTTCGGGGGAAACCGGAGATGTTGGCTAAGAAAGCTAAGCTGGCAAGTACAGGACGGACAAAATGCACATACAAATTGGCATGATCCCTCTCCCTCTCTCTTTGGCTATAAGGCTATAAGCGCGATAAGCGGTAAAGCATACCAGGCAGGGAAAGAAAGGCTCTCGAGCTGCTCTCCTGTAAGGCCAACCCTCAACGGCGAGCTCACCAGGCAATGCTATAAGTCCGATAGAAGTCCAAGGTTTCGTCTAATACGGACCAGGAAGCTCTTGGAGGAGCTAACACGAAATGAGAAATACATTCGCAACTAATAGATAGCTCCCAGTTTGGTAGAAACTGAATGATCCCTTGGCTCGGGCAAGAAAAGGAAAAGGTAAGAGTACGACTACCTTTTCCTAAGGACGATAGGAAAGTTAGAGCTGAAAGATTGAATCACACCGGGTAAGAAAGGCGGGCTTCGCAGGTTTCTCCAAACGTATAAACTAAAATCAGAAGCAACCGGTCCTGAAGAGGATACCGATACGCATACATTATCGCATGGAAGAACCTAGCTGAACCGGATCAAGGGTCCTAACCGAGTCCTACTGACCTTCTTTGGCTGGCCCCCGCCCCTTGCAACGAGGGCAACCCGTACGTGCTTTTTCCTTTCGTTTAGCTATAACGCTTACCTGCTCTTTCGGCTCATAGCAGCATTATTCAAAGCGGAATCCTCATCCTGAGTCGAGTCCGCATTGCCATACGAATCGACATCGGCCAAACCAAGAGCTCCTATTTTTTCTTTAACGAAAACGGATCTAACAGTTTCTATCAAACCAACCTCTTTTAAAGAAGGAGTCGCTCTGCCTTGATCACCGTGGACATACGCAGCTCCCGCTTTACCTTCGCCTACCGTGAAAAGGAAAGTTCCCTCACGATAGGCCCTCCCAGCTCCCGAACGTCTTTCTATCAATCGAGAGAGGTACAGAATAGTACAACAAACCAACAACTGCGACAAGAATGGACTCATAAGATGGGCGGTCAGGGAAGCGATTTCATTTGTGTTATCTGCCAAGGAAATGATCGATCAAGGAATTCTCTATACACGGCTGAGAGATGACCGTATTGTTGCACATCCTGAATAAAGTACCGTAGGAAAGCTTCTAACAGAAGCTTTTGAAAATGAAAGCGTGTAGAACTCAGATCCTTGACTTTCTCTTCGATAAAGTCGTAAACTTCGGATCTTATGTTCCTTTCGTCAAAGGGTGACTGAGAGAGAATTTGGGCCTGGCGTGCATCCGGTTCGGTCAACCGGTACAAAGCAGATTTAAAAAAAGGGCTTTCAGTTCCATTATCGTTAGGTCGAAGATCTCTAGGTTTAGTGCACTTTGGTAGTTGCGAATGTTGCCGTAATCGAATGTATTTCTCATTCGAATTCTCTCTTACCAAGCTCTCGTACTCGCCAGGGTTGAGTTGAGGAGGCAGTCCGTGAGCTAATTGGGCTTCGAGATTGCGTATACGCGAAAAGAGCTCGCTTTCTACCTCGGCGTTTTGTGCCCGGTTCTGGTTCAGGAAAGGGTCTTATCTCTTTCATTGGAAGAGATAAGATGCCGAAGGAGTCTTCGGAACCGGAGATGCCGAAGGAGTCTTCGGAACCGGTGGAGAGGCTATTCTGATTGAAGGCTATTCAAATAGCATGACTTATACCACAAAGAAAGGGTATCTAAGTCACACCTGTGGAATAGCTTTTTTATAATAATTAGATAGATATATGATACCAAAAACCCGCCTTATGACTGATAAGGTAAGGGGTTTCAAAAGAAAAAAAAATGACAATTCTACGGAGGAGATCTTCTTTTTTTTTCAGTGTGCGCGGTTCGCCTGCCTTCCTGACCACGGATAGGCTACGGGGCTTTGCACTTCGGCCCCTGAGAATACCACATCAAGGTGACAGGATTCGAACCTATGGCCCTCTGTACCCAAAACAGATGCGCTGACCAGACTGCGCTACACCTCGTCTCACCCCCCCGGAGCATATAGATCCACCCAATCGATGAACACTCAAACCAAACTCGCCCATCCTTTTGGGCACAGGGACGCGAGAACCAATCCGAGTAATCTACAGCTTTTTTTTTTAATCTACCTCCAGCAAGATAGGGCGACGCCAAAAAGCCGTATAGTGCAGGAGCGCTCACATTTTTTTATTCTTCTGAAAATCCGGCTCGCTCCCGGCTACGTGTCCTTTGGACCCTTTGCCCGCTTAGAAGTGGATTCGAACCACTGACACAAGGATTTTCAGTCCTTTGCTCTAACCTGCTGAGCTACCTGAACCACTTTCCTAAAGTCTGTTTTCTTCAAAGAATACGCCCTACCTTACCACTTTCCTAGTAAGGGAAAAGCCCTTTACTCAAATAAATAGTTAGGGCTTTCTTTTTTCGCTTGTTCGTCAAGCTTTCGAGCAGCTCTTTCAACTGCCGCCTAATCTCCCAACATGCTCAAAAACCGAGAGCCGCCCAGGGACTGGACAACCGGAGGGAGCTTGCTTATAGAAAGAAGATAGGCCGGTCAAACAAAAACAAGGCGCAACGGGCTCTCCGCTCCTAGTCACTAAGTAGTGCTATTCTGTCCTCGGGGGGACTCCACCAAGAGGTTCTTTCTCTCACGTAATTTCGCCCGCCCGTTCCACTTCCGTGCCGGAGGAAATGGGATTCGAACCCATGATACAATCTTCTTGTATGTCGATTTAGCAAACCAATGCCTTTAGCCACTCAGCCAACTTGTTGATCGGAATTTGAGCCCGAAGGGCTATCTGATCCGATCAACTGCGTAAGCCGTAGCGCGCTAGCGCGCGTACTCTTCCTCTATCTATATGAGCGAGACTCTATACAGATCTATGGATCTCCCCAGCATCAAAGCGAGACACCATCCAAATCTGCCACTCGTTTGGCGACGCCTTCTTTTCTATGAACACCCCACCACTGAATGATGAACTTTGCCTGTCTTCGCCTCCGACCCGACCAGGAGAGAACACAGGGTCAAGCCAAGCCCTTACCCGCCTGAAGAGAATTCATATCTCCTTCGTCTGGTCGAGAAGGGAGAAAGCCCGGGGAACAGGACTGTGACTCTTCTATTACATTACGCAGGAGTCAATTCTCGTCATGATCGATCCATGTCCTACCGTAGTGCCCGGAGAACCAGGCTTGCTTAGCTTACAAAGCTAGCTTACTAAGGCGAAGGCTTTTTTAGTTGATTGCACAAGTTAGCCAGTAAATCCACCGTTTTCTTGCTTGGTGCGCTAGTGCGCCTGACTTATAAGTAGGCGTTTTCTTCGCAGGGTTAGATTCCCGATCCACTCATCTTCAAACAGGGGTTCATCATCCAGAAAGATGGACGGCACTCCAGACCAAACAATACCTGCCAGAGATTGAGCTCGACTCGAGAGATGGAGACATAAAGGTGCGATAAAGTCCTCGGTGGCTGAGTCTCTCGATATTGAGTCGACCCCGCTCCGAGCAAGCATCGAAGGAATTAATCCAATGCAGGTCCGGGTAGGAATCAAGGAATTGAACCCAGATAAAGCCTGTTACCTGTTGCCGATCCGATTACCGATTCATAGGATTAACCAGAAGAGAAGGAAGGCCACAAACAAGAGCATCTTTTTTAGATATCCCACAATTAGAGCTATTAGCTTAGCTGGAGTTTTGCTTGGCCGGCTGAGTACGGAACGCTAGCTTTCTCTACTTTAACACTTCGTTCACTGCTGGCCCGGAGTAAGACATGCCACCTTAATGCACTAGCCAGTTAGAAGGATTTGAACTATTACTGAACCGGCCTTCGAGACGAAAGGAACGAAAGCAGGCAACATGAGTATGCTACTTCCTGCGAGAATGCATTCTAATGGTTTGTCATGTTCCTACTCCCTGCCCTCCCTACTAAAGACTACGCTCGGAAAGTCGGTGATAAGCAAGAAGAAAAGAGAAGTCCCGAGAAGTACTTCACTTAGCCTTTCTATAGTTGTTCTTCCCCTCCTTCCTCACTACGCTTCGCTTGACTTGAGTTGGGAAGAGTCATATTCATATTCCTATTAAAAAACTCCCCGTAATGCTTGTATTCCCTTACTGAACGGTTCCCCTACTCGCTTGCTAATGGACTATAGCCAGAACGAAGGCACGGATTATATACCAAGTCTTTCCTATTCTCCTAGTCTCGCAGTTGTCAGCTCCTTAGCTTTGGTTTTTTCTCCTTTACCCTTTCTTTATCTAATAATAAGGTAAGCTAGTTTGTGTTCGGGCTTTCGAGTTGGATATCACCATATACTAGTGCTAGTGCGGGTGAAAGCCTCTATGGGAGAGGAAGAGATCATTGAGGGCATTCCTGGTCTTACTGTGCATGAATGCAGCAAGATTCAGATTGAATGGACATAGAGGGAACGGGGTCTAGTTCAGTTTTCAGGGTGAAAGCCTCGAAATCGAAAAAGGCTTAGGCATTTCCTAGCAACACAAGGCAGGCTAGAAAGGCGAGAGGAGCTATAGTAGCTACATGAAACCAAGTCGTTCTTTCTAGAATACTTGCTGGCATGCGAGACGAGACTGGAACCAAGGCCAAGGGCAGGAACTCCACCAACAGGAACCCTCTCATCAACCAATAGGCCAGGAGCTTCAACTGAAGCCGAGGAGCTATAATAAGAATCCAACTCGAAAGCGGTTCTTGCTCAGGTTTCAGGGAATCCCTAAAAAGCCCAGGTCAAGACTAGACTAAGAGTAGGTGTGTAAGCAACCAATCCAATAGTGCTTCTTACGGAGAAGTGTTTCAAGTCATTCGATTAAGGACACTAGCTACCCTTTTCTGGATTTGTGACGGGAGGCAGGAAACTCCGTCTATACCACAGCTTGAGACGAGACCCGGGAGGCAGCGAGCGTAGTTTACGGAGCGGGAGTCATAGTTCCAATAGCGAAGGAATTAGATAGAACTATTGGCGGCCGCGAAGGATACGGAGCGTTTAGGCTAATGGTACTACTAGTCAACTACACTCGCGGACGATTTATGCGCTGACTGAACTTGCTTCGTAGACAAGGCTCGTTCCGTAGCATGCTTCGGGCGAAGCCGGGGTCCGATTCCCTTGACCCCTAAATCGAGTTTTTATTCAAATCCCGACTCAACCCCTCACCCTGCCTGTACCACAACCACTCATTATCCCTTACCAACCACCTTCCGTCTACAATCTGGATAAAGTCCCTTGGAATTAAGAAAAAAGATACGATACGGAGAAGAGAGAAAGGAAAAGGGAAGGAAAATACTGATGCTTTTCTCAAGGCAATCGGAATAGAATGTGGCCGAACAGCTTAGCAAAGTCCCTGCCCAAATTTAGATCTTAGGTCTTCTTTTAACTTCAGAGCACCACCGAGAACAAATGATGGAAAGATTTAGGAATGCACATGTCACCCCAGACATTTCACCCGAGAGATTGGCCAGGTTAGTGGGACAGATTTTGGCTCAGCTTCAACCTCGTGAGAGGTGATTGTACCAGTAGCAAAAGAGATCTCAGGATAAAGAGGTACCATATCATATGTGTAACGAAAACGGACATGACACAGCAAGTTGCTAGTATAACTTGCTCACACAGGGGTCTGAAAGCTTTTCAGTCAAGACTGGTCGGGGCTCTGGAGAGGAAGAATCTACATCGATCACGATGCGAGCAACAAGGTAATGGTGTCCTCGACCAAGCCGAAAGACAGATCTCATCACAGCACTTGCTTTCCCTAAACTATCTATCCTTAGAAGTAGGGCCGAGCAAAAAAGAGGGAATTCTCTAATCCGATAGCCTTACAACAAAGAAGCTTGCTTAACGCACTAGCTTTGAGTTCCGACTTAAAAGCTTCAAAACCAAAAGACAAAGTGCATCGCTCTCACGCTCGTCAGTAAAGTGAATTATTCGCCTTTTATAAACGAGTGTTGTGTACTAATAGACTTGCTTACCGTAACCGCAAAGAAAGAACGGTTCTATTTTTTTATCCTTATCCATAACCATAAGGGCTGGAGCGCCTTTCGAACGGTATAAGTTACGACTTCGCTTCCGAAAAGAGAGATTTTACTCTGATTCACCAGCATCCACTACCGGAAGGAATTTCTTCACTTACCGCCTGCTCTTATTCCCGCCCGGAAACAAGAACT
The DNA here is from genome assembly GCA_028015215.1 of Gynostemma pentaphyllum. NCBI lineage: Eukaryota > Viridiplantae > Streptophyta > Magnoliopsida > Cucurbitales > Cucurbitaceae > Gynostemma > Gynostemma pentaphyllum. Next base: position 20,658,202 of record CM051349.1, read on the forward strand.
TTCTTTCTCTCATGCCCTTTACCTTAAGCCTGACAAAGATAGAATGTTTCACTTGCCCTACCGCTTTCATTGCCCGTAAAGACTCTATCTCTACAGCCGCCTTCTCTTTCCTTTTCATTACAAACAAAGTGATCCGCTTGAATAACTAATAAGGCGTAAAAGAAAGGAGTCTCGGTATTCGTTCTGACTTCCGCTCGCAAAGGAACAAGATCTGGATTTTACTAGGGCGAGCGCTGTTTACTATGCGAGTGGAGAGATTTAAGCGAGCTAATAGCGAGTGGACTTTGCCCTTTAGACTTGCAGTAAAACTGAACAAGTTTACTCAGCTTGCACTTGAGCTTGAAGCCTTTTTTTTAATCCTAAAGTAGCATAAAAAAAATCCCCAAAGCTACAAGAAAGACGAGACTACAACCGCTACTTGCCCAATAGTACAGCGCCTTCCTCCCTGACTTGACTTTCCTAGCTACCAAGCCCCTCTTCAAACCCTTGCCAGAAGGACGAAAGGAAAGATTCTCTGTGATACCGCTTGAATAACGATAATCGGAGTGAAAAGCCTTAAAGAGAAAGCTTTAGCAACGGTAGGAGTTACTACTTACGCCAGCACCTGACGAGCTTACCAGAACCTTCTCCCGCAACAAGAAGAGTTTGACTTAGACAAGTTCATGATATGAAGAGCCTTTAGATGAAGAACGCTCTACTAATACAAGTCAAGGAGAGGAAAGGACTCAAGATCCCGAGACAACAACGGGTGAAGGTACTACATATAAGCCTTCAATCCCAACATTGGGCTTGATATGCTTTCTCTTCCATTTCTTGATATAGATATTCGATTTATTTTTAGGCCATGAAGAACGAGAGAGGGGAACAGGGGGTCAAAGTGACGAGACACCGGGATCGCGTCGCCTTACGACACCAATAACAGTCATTTCTGATGAGGAGGAGGAAAGTCAAATAAAGGGGATTGAAATTTATCCGCCTTTTAGATAGAGATAGGGTAGGGGGGGGGGAAAGAAAAATCTCCCCCATAGGAGCGAACTCATTCCCACATTCGTTAGCCGCAAAGCTGGAAACGGCAGCGACTTACCGGTTGGTCACTTTTTAAGGTATCTCTGGGGATCCTTTACCCTATTCATGGCTGACTGCGTACATCAATGTCTCCCCACTAATTAGGCGGACGACAGGACTAGTGTCGCACAACGCCAATACCGTACAGAATGCATAGCCCCATTTACTATATGTACCGATGAAAGTGACAAAGGTCATAAGCCTTACGAAAAAGGGGCAAAGCAAGGGTTGTTGGCAATGCGACATCAGTTGGCATATAACAAAGGACCTGTGAAAGCCAATGATAGAGCTTACCAGTAAGATATATCTATATATACCTACCGAATTTCGCTTCTTCTTGAAGCCAATTTCGAGACCCTTCGAAGTGCTGTCAGCCCAGGATGCCTAGAGCCGCACAACGATTGGTTTCCAACCGCGCAAGGAGGTTGTTGGCAGATAGGAAAGGCCAAGATCCGAACTTGACGTCCCAAGGAGTCTCTGTTCATCTTCGTTCAAGGCAGGACACATTTTACCCCAATGTTACAGTGGCTAACGCTAAGGCTGCCAGCGGTCTAGATAAGACGCAGCGCAGGACTCTCAATTGAGATAAGCTATGACTCTCCAACAAGGACTACCTACAAGGGCAGCAACAACAACCCAGCCCGAAAGACAAAGTCTATGGCCAGAACTCTGAAGGCGGCGGAAGATCGTTCGAAAGCGAGTAGCTAAGACCCCGATTCGGGGAAAGCATCCAAAGAACAAGGTAGAAAGAAAGACAGGATGGCGTTGAAAGTTTATAAGCCAAGCCAAAGGACGGCGACAAGGAAGATGGCAGGCAGCCATTAAGAAGAAGATGGCCAGTATACTGAAAGACAGACTGAAGTAAGGAACGCAAGCCCCAGGACCAGGAAAGTCTAGGTGGAGGAAAGCTAAAAAAAGAGAATGAGTGCACGGATGCAACGCCATACTCCTTATTAAAGGTAGGTATAGTTGAGGGGTTGTTGCATAAAGCCTCGATAAAGTCTCTTACAGAGAGTCGTCTTAATCCCTCCATACTATGTTCCGAGTTTACCCAACTATGACTTAACGAGAGTCTATCCAGCCTTGTCTTCGGGTGTGCTTCATCTCATATATATGCCCGCTTCGTAATTGAATGTCAGCCTTTCATTGGGTGTCCGATGAGACCTGAGTCGAACCTAACCGTTGAGCCCGAGGGTTGTGTATGTACCCCACTGGGTCGAACAAAGGGTCGTAGTTAAGCATACAAAGAAAAGGGATATAAGCCTTCGAGCGGGTAGAGGGTCAACCCGGCTAGCACGCTAACTATAACATTCAACCACCAAGATCCAGAAAAAAAGAGAGGGTCGAAGGCTCTATCTCAGAAGGGTGGCGAAGGAAACCTATAATTAGAATGTGGGTATCCAGACTCGAGAAAGCAGGAAAAGCCATTCCAGGAAGATCGATAACAGAAGACCGGATAACATTGAAGTATGAGCGCAGGCTTTTAGACTGCTGCGAAAGCGAGCCAGCAGCTGGAGGATCAGAAAGGTAGGCCGGTCGAATGAGGGAGAGCCAAGCCAGAGGATAAATAAGAAGACTACGTCTTAAAAAGGATGGAAGGGTGGGGGATCCTGTGTGACCATTAAAATAGTTGTCATTCCAGTACATAGAAAGACGATGGAAGTCATTCCATAGGTTCGTTTCTTTCTCCCATTATTTCAATGCCCGGTTAGAACTGCTAAGCCCGCCTCTCTATTCGTATATATTATCAAGTCTGCACGTCACCTTTACCGTTTGCCATTTAAGGGGGAGGGAGTCTTGGAGCTATGAGTCGACGAGAAGATTCTATTCCCTCTGTGTCCCAATACCTTATTCCCTCCGAAAGAAAATGCTAATGCCAACTAGACTTTTTAGCACTAATGTAGCTAAATGAGAAAGCCTCTCTCTTAGGGCTCGCCCGGGATCTAAGCGGATTGAAGTTAAGAAACGACTCCCTGCAGGCCAACGAAAGCTGTCAGTTGTGGACCTTGACTTGAAAGCTAGGGGGAACTAACTGTCTAAGATAGTGGCCGTCCAAAAGCCAAAGGGAGTAAGGAAAATGAAAGGTCCGGAGATGATTTCCTATATGTACTCTCCGATTCTCATTTCCTTCATCATCTTTTTGCACTTGATTTGTGGTACCTTTTCGTTGTCCTTCATTTTGAGTCATCATTCCGCTTTTCTTTCTTATTACTTTTCTTGACTTGTCTTGGTGAATCAACCAGAACCCAATGAATAATGCGGGTCTTCGTTCAACTATTTCACTAGCCTTTTAGGTAAGATGAAAAGCAGCAAGCCCATAGCATAGGAAGTTGTAGCTCAGTCTATCTTTCTGCCCAGAATGAATGCCCAACGGAACCTACTCCACTGAATCGAGGTACTTTCTCGTTTTTGGCATAAAGCCCAACAATTGCTTAACGAATGTATCTAAGGCTATCAGATATACCGATTTGCTTCAGTGAAAAATTTGGCCGAAAAGTCTTCAGCTTGAAGCTGAAGGAACTTATTTCACCCTATTTGAAAACTGTAGGATAGCAGACCCATATGAGTCCAACGATTTTCGCTGAACCGTCAAAGCCTCATTAAAGAATTGCTTTCACCCTTGGCTTACCATTTCTGAGTTGGCTCCTTCCTTAATAGCAAAAGCTATATCGTCAGCGTAGCGCACATACCGAATTCTCGCTGATTTACTCATAAAGTCTTGCATCTTCACATCAAGTTGGTGAAGAAAGATTTCATTAAGACGGGAGACAACGGACTGCCCTGAGGGATCCCTTTTATACAAGAGCCATAAGTCTTACCTTCTTTATCTCTTATTTCCGTCTTTAAGAAAGCTGATAAATTTAGTTACAAAAGCCCTCACAGCTCTCACCCATATCTAAAGCAATTCTTCTATTTAGAAGAGTGTGATCAATGTTATCAAAACAACCCCTATCTAGTAAGGTTTGTGCTTTGATAAATCGATCTACAGTCCCCCAACTATCAACATGCGCGAAGAAGGTAATGGGTCCTCTCCCCTTCCTAAAGCCATGAGAGTCGGTCAGAAAGACGTCCTCATAGACTCTATTGAGGAGTAAGGAAAGGACTTCCATGACAATGAGGTCCTTCTTGCATGGTGTTATAGGGCGCATTTTTCCTGGCTTGTTAGGCTTTGGAATCCACGACCTGTGCATCTCCGAGAACTGAAAGCGACATTCCAATACTCGGGTCTTCAAATCTTCTAAATGAGAATTGTCTGTATAAATCGTTTTATACACCGCAGGTTTCTTTGTTCAATATAAATTTTTTACCTGTATAAATTGATTCAACAAATCCGGAGGTCTCAAGCCGCAGCTTTCCTCCCTCAATAATTGCAAAAAGTCGCGCGGTTCTTTATGTTGGCTCATTGCTTGCATGATCTTTCTTTTATCTTGTTTTCTTTCATTTCCCTCTGGACTACTTGACACACATGCGCTGAGTTACTTATGAAAAAGCCGTCTACTCATTTCATTGTTAGCGAGTAGGTGGCAGCTAAATTGAGCCTCGTGTCTCCATCGGGGTACCCAGCATCACGGTTGTTACAGTCGGCGCTCTGCGTTCATGATACTGGGGTGGGCTTCCTTGATATTAAGGTGGCAAAGCGGTCGGGAATTGGCTGAGGAAGAGGAAGAACCTGAACTTTTATTATCTCTAGCTGTTGGAACAGGGGCGGTTGAAGAAAGTCGTCTGGAGACTCGAACGCCCGCCCTGATCAATGCGAAATTGATCGAGATGGGATCATGATTTTCTTGGAAATGCGTAAGAGGAGATGGGAGTAAGCGGGCGTTCTATATACTATGAAAAACCTTTTGCATTTCTTTCATTTTATAGAAACTTGTGATGCACTTCTATAACCTTTCTAGTGAAGTTCACTCCTTTGGTATTGAAACTTATCTGATTTTAGTTTAGCAGCAGAAATTTCCTTCTTCTTTACTGCTACAGCGGAAACCTTCAAATCAGAAGAAACTTCCTCTTTGGCTTTGAAGCTATAGAAACAAAAAGGCTACTTACTAGCTTTTCGATAGGAGTTTGTGCGTGGGCCCAAGCCCAAGCTCTATAGGAAATCAAATAGCATAGGCATCGCTATGGGTACTCTTTTGCGCTAGGAGTTATGTTATTGTCGTTTAGTTTAGCTTTCATTTAGGAGTGAAAAGGAACATCTTTATGAGATGAACGTAATCTATATCTCTCCTTTCTTTGGTTAGGACAAATTCAATAGCTTGCTTTAGGGTCCTTCACATAATCTCTTACCGTGCCCCTTCCTCAATGAGTCAGGAGCGAGCCATGCCACATTGCATGGGAGGAACTGATCCTTCACTTCCTTTTTGAGCTTTCGATTCTAGGCCGTCCGTCCGGCTCCATCCGGGTTCTCCTTCGCATCACCGGTAAGATATATGCTGGTGATGGTGATCTTTTTCTCTTTCAGGGCACGGACAGCCTTGAACTCTTCCATGTCCCACAGAAAATTCTCGTTTAGATCGATATTTATCTGCTTCTTGTCTGGGCCTGAGCTCCATGCAAATTCTCCTTTCTAAGTTGCAAAACACAATCCCTAGCGTAAGTCGCAATCAACTTGATGCACTTTGTTGGACTCATGAGTATAGGACGAGGACGTAATTAGAGGTCGTGGGCGCCCATATACCACTTCAAACGGTCTTTGTTTGGTTGCCGAATGATAAGTGGTATTGTACCACTATTCTGCCCATGGTAACCAACGTACCCATTCCCTTGGTCTATCGCTTGTAAAGCATCCCAGGTAGTTCTCTAAGCACCGGTTAACCACGGGGGTGGAAAGCTGTACTCATGTTAAATTGTGTCCCTTGTA
>CM051349.1:20669127-20689127 GCA_028015215.1 Gynostemma pentaphyllum
ATATTCTACTTTGCTTATGCAAGTTGTTATGTACCAAAACCAAAGAATATTGTCGATGGGATGCTTCAAAAGAATGAGTTCCCCAATGATTAGGGTTACGGGTTGTTAAGGCTTTCGTTCGAGCCCATCAAGCACAGGTTCTTCTCTCTCCTGCTTTCCTCTTTCTATTGGTTGAGCTTACTAAGCTTTCGCGGGCCTCTCCCTTTAAGCCAGCTAGCTAGACGGGAAGAATACGAAGTGAAGGGATGATTTACTAAATTAGCGGAATTTCATTTAGTAAACTTATTAACATTTAATAACGGATCTATTAACATCATGCAATTTGTGAAAGACATGTAGATTCATGCTTATATTTTCAAAAATTAAAATCAAACCGGAACTTACATTGAGTAAAATCGGAGAATTGGTTGGAGGTTTCTTTACAGCATCAATCCTCAGCAACACCGGATCTTCTATGCTATATCCCGATCGATCAAACGAAATTCGATTGTGGGATCGAACTTTAGAAGAAATTGGGAAGAAGAAAAAATATTTTTCTTCCCAATGACTAAGAGAAAATCGGCCAAGGGAGGGAGAAGGGAGGAAGAGAGATTTTTCAATTTCCAAAGAATTGAATTGTGTGATTTATGAATGACCCAACCCTCCTATTTATAGAAAAATAGGAATCCTAATCACATTAGGATTAATCTATAGAGATAAACACAAAAAGAGAAAAGATAATCTCTTTCCTTTATCCAGCAATTTCGAAAATGCCATGGATAAATAGGAGATTATTTTATTTTCTTTATTTTTATTTATCTTGGGTAAATAAATCTATGTAGTTATTTTAGGATATAATTCAAGCAATTATCTCTTCCTAAAATACATCATATGGCCGAAAATTCATGTATTAATTACTAAATAATTCTAATTTATTTAATTAATTATTTTGGGCCAATTCCAATTGGGTTCATTAATCCAATTGGGCTTGAAACTCTCTCTTAAATTAATAAGTCCAACTTAATTAATTCATTTATTAATTACCATTTAAATAAAATATTTTATTTAAACAATTAATATTTTCTCCCGACTAAATATTATCAAATTTATATTTAATTATTAATTTCCATTTAAATAATTTTCATTATTTAAATAATTAATAATAAATATTATAATTATTAATTTCCATTAAATAAACTCATTATTTAATTAATAATTTTATTGACAATATTTTATTATTAATTAATTAATTTTAATTATTAATTTCCGTTCAAATAAAATTAATTATTTAAACAATTAATAATTGTCAATTAATTTCAAAATTATTAATTACCATTTAAATATACTCAATATTTAAATAATTAATAATATCTAATTAATAATATTTCATTATTAATTTCATGTTTAAATAAACTCATTACTTAAACAATTAATAATGTTTATATTAATTACCGCTTAAATATACTCAATATTTAAACAATTAATATTGCCTATTTTAAGTAATTCACTTTACTTAAAATTTCCATTTCTTCTACTTGATTTCGCGACTACGATATTTGGGCTAGCATAGGGACCTGATGGACCTATAGATCATGGGCTTAATAATTAGTCAATTAAGTGATTAACTCATAATCAGTCAATTACTTATTATCTAACTATGAATAATTCCACTATAGATTCATAGCTGAACTCCCCTCACTATAGATGAGTTATGTCCATTTAGTTTATCATTTATTTATATCTCGTGATATTATCCTTCACGTGGAACCCTCATAATTACAAAGGATAAATTTACCGTTTTGCCCCTGTAATTACCGCTTTATCCTTGTGTTCCCGCTGATTCTCCAATGAACTTTATCTTTAGTCGAACTAGAGATAAGATACTTCGTGATCAATAGAAGTCGTGACGTCACTTGTTCATGTCTCGAATCGAGACATCAAGGGAGTTTCCTAAAGTTCCTAAAATGTTTAGGTATCGCACCGATACCGGTTAATTTATAGGAAAGTTATGAATTCCATCTCGTGAAAATGAGTTCCCAGCTACTTATCTAGTCATATTCCCAAAACAGGAGTGTATTGAGCGTTCTTACAGATCGCTCTCAACTATGTGAATCAAAGAACATAACCCCATAAATAGGAGTCCGCATTTCACTCAGGATTGAGATCTATCACGGTTGATAAACTTAGTTTGATATTCGATTATTTCTCGTAAACGGTACTAATGAGAAATTTGATCGAACATCGTGGTCCTGTCTTATACAATCAACATTGCATATGATACTTCCATTTCATGTCTCCCACATGAATGATCAGGATTCGATCATTTGTCTATAAACAAAATGCGAAGCTATCAACGATGTTACCAGGATAAGGTTCCCAAACGTTATCCTTTTCAGTAGACACGTTTAAGTTACTCATCTCGACTTTAATCCTCTTGTATGACTCACATACTAAGTCGTGATTTCATAAGAGTAACTTAGGGTTTACTATTTGAATGTTTTGATATTTATATATTTCCATATATTCCTAATATCGTCAATTGAATCAATCTAGATTATATAAAGAACTTATGTTTATTTATTTAATTTATTCGAAATAAATTATTATAATTAAATAATTACAAGTTCTAGGACACCATTTCTAACACGAAGGACCTAAAGGAAAATTTGCTGTCTTTCTGGTCAGGCAAACAAGCTGACTTTCTTATTAGAGAAAGGGGAAAGGGGCAGGTTTCAGTCTTGAAGTCTGTCTTCTTCAATGGAAGAGATTCAAAGGGCTTGACTGCACCTTGCTTCTAGGCTTACGGAAAAAAGCGAATCCAAGGTAATAAAATATCATAGGGGACACTTCCTTGAAGAAAGCCGTACTCTCATCAGCTATCAAGTAAATAAAGAAGTTCAGGCTAGTGACATCAGCTATCGGCTATTGGCCTTTGTGAAAGCTTCTCCTCAATATGTTTGATCCCTTTCTAAGCCTTCCTCTTCGTCAATGATTATGGATCGCTCCTATCTTACAGTTCGACACACTACTCAAAGGCCTGTTGCCTATAGAGTGAGTTTATAGGACAGTTAGCTTTGATTAACGGCTACTCTCTAGACAAACGATTTTATTCAAGCCACTCCACTACTGGGTCACTATATGGGCACCCTGCCTTAATAATCGTATAGGCACCGGGGAACCCTACTCAGTAAAGAAGGGGACTCCCTAAACGAGACTGATAGCTGGTATGGAGGGACTAGCTTTGCTTGCTTCCTAGTCAAATATGCCTTCTCCGTCTTACTTTAATATGAATGGTAAAAGAAGAAAATAAAGAAAAAAGAAACTTCCTGCAAATTGTTCGAACCACGTAACCTAATCAATGCGCCTATTCCCCTAAATCAAGACAAAAGGGATTCCACGGCTCAAGGGACTTTTTAGCCCAAAAGGGACCTCGCTCAATCAGAAAAGAAAAGTAAATTTTCAATCAACTGATGAATGCCGTCAATCCAATCCACTTTCAATCAATAATCGACTGCTCCTCTTCCATTTTTCACGTCTTAAAGTGTACCATTCAGAAAAAAAAAGGTAGGATTACAGGGCGCTCTGAGGAGGACATTTGTAAAAAGGATTCCCAATTAATTAGTAGGGGAAGACCCTTATTAAATAACTTTAGCTCGAACGTCCAGAGTCAGATGCTTAACCCATGCCGTCCCTTTCCGCCTTAGAAAGTGTTATCCCATAATCTATCATTCTAAAAAATTCCCCAAAGGGCTTTTTCACTTGCTTACTAGGGCTTGACAAGTTCAGCAAAACCGTAGAGAAAGCGAGCTACACCTAGCTTAGCCTATCCAATATCGGATTCAAAAAGAGCTTGGATTGCAGCTTTTCCTCTCTCGGTATAAAGTCAGTCAGTCCGGGCAGAGCCCATTGTCAAAGGATCGTTTAGCTGGAATGCTTGCTTGAATCTAGCTACTCCCATTCAAAGGAATTTTGCACTCTATACACGGCTACAAACCGAATGAAGAAGTCGGAAGCTGTTCATCGCCTGTGGGAGCTTGCTGATAGTGAGGAAGCCATAATCTATCTATCGGATTGCCTATTTGTCTATCTGTCTGGTGAAGAGAGAATGGAAGATACTCTCAATAGGGCAAGCACCCAATACCTCGTCGAGTCCAAAGCTCCAGCTCAAGCAGTTCAGTCCAAAAAAGAGATGTCTGCCTTCGTTCTCGCTCAAGCTAAAGCTCAGTCTGCTAGCTCAAGTCGCAAGTCAAGTAGTGGAAATCCAATGACAGACAGAAAGGAGAGTTAGACTGGAATGCAAGAATGAATCTCAAAAAGCTTGCATCTGCTCCCCCTATTATAATATAACCGGTCCCATCTCTCTCCAAACCTAACGTGGTAGTTTCCCATCATAGGGCTTTCTATCTATAGATTGAGCCATTACCAAGGAGCTAATTCGTTCAGAACTCAGTTGACTGCTTCTATAGATAAGGCGGAGCGTCCTTGGCTCAGCATTATAGCACATAGGGCTTCAGCGCTACTACAGCGCTTCGCTAACTCGAAGCGCCTCGCTATGAGAATCTAGCTTCGCTAACGCTCGGCTAAGTCTTGAACCTTCGCGCGTTCGCTTTCTCAGTAGCAAAAGCGCTTCTCTTTGCCCCTTAAGTAGAAAGACAAGAAAGAGTTTTCGACTATGGTATCGGATTCGGCTTAGTTACAATACCCTTCGTTAGGAGAGGAAGGAGTGCACGATTGGAAAGACTAGGCTGCTCCTCGGGCAAGGTTGGTTGGTAGCGGGCCTCGGGCTTGCATTCATTAAGACAGGTTTCTCGCCTGTAGTTGACAAATATGACTTCACCTTAACCTCTCTGATCGCAGACAGCTTTGTCGTTTGATCCCTCCCCCCCGAGAGCTACGAGGGCCGCCAAAAAAAGGGTTGCTACTCCTCCCGCAAGAAATGCTTTATTTTTTTGTATCCCGTATGGAGCCAGCATTCGAGTCCGTATGGCGTGAAAGCGAGAAAAAAAGGTAAACTTTGGTTGCTCCGAGTACCTGGGAACAGGAAACTTGGTACGAGCGATTTCCCCCTCGGACCTGAGGAATTTTAGAGTACTATTCTACAATACGGAGAGAGGGTCGCCTGATAGGAGCCCACCTGTAGCCAAAGGCAGTGGGCTCTATCTTACGCTATGGTAGATCCTTGGATATACAATGAAAACAAGCAGAATTCATACCCGGACCCCGGGCCTTCATTCGCGTTGCGAATGGTAGCGACCCTGCCCTTTAAAAAACCACCTGGTCGATTGATTCGGATAGATAATTGTGACCGACATTCCCATGGTTTATGAGGCTTCACCGATTCGATCCAAGCCTACGGCGATTGAGGAGGCACCAAGGAATTCTCTCCCTCATATGGCGGCGGTGAGCGATTTTGTTTCCGAATCTCTCGTTAAACGAGTCCAGGATCAACCTCCGTCCCGAGTCCTTCCTCCTGGAAAACCCCTAAGTATGGTGACTTCGTTAGTCGAGCACAAGCTCCGGTCGGATCCTCGAATCCGGAGGCGATCTTCCCTTGAAATGTGAGCTCTTTCTTGTCATGGTAGTCCATCAACTCGCCCTGGATGATCCAATTATGTGTAAGGCGGGATTTAAGCCTGTTAATGGCACATCCCTCTTCTGGTTTTTGGTTTGGCATCTAAGTTGTAGGAGTACTGATCGATGAACATTTGAGATAATTGCTCAAACGAGGCTAACTTAGAATGATCTAGTGACGTAAACCATTTCAAGGCAGGGCCGTAAGACTCTTCTGTGGAACAATCGGATGACGGCCCCTTCGTCTTTCTCTCTAAAGGGCAGACATCGGCACAATAGGCTTTAAGATAAGAGATGGGAGAACCTTTTCCGTTGTCTTTTTCGAATTCCTTTGAACCCTTTTGATATGTTTCTAAATGGGTGTGAATCAGGATAAAGGGAAAAATCCCTGAATTTGGTGGAAAAACCGCCAATGCCTTGCGTTTTCTTCCAAAAATCCTCAACTTGAATTTATCCGCATACTCGTTCATCCTCGCAGGGGAATGGGATTTGCCCATAAGCTATAGGGGTGAGGTGGTTGGAGGTGAGCTAAAGTGGAATGACCAGGAGATTGGATGGCCTGGAAAGCCGGGTAGGGTTTGGGGCGGCCGTGGGCAACATTAGATATGGGTTGAAATGGCGAGAGCCGAGATAATGATGATGTTTGGGAAGAAGCGGACCCGATGGTGCCGAGAATCGAGGAATGACAAAGTACTCCTTTCCTTACGGGGCTCATGGAGTAGCGTATTTCGAAAGAGGAAGACGGGGGATTGTAGGAATGCCGAACGCATTGCGGACATGCCAGGTGGATATGGTTTCTACCGAGTAGATTAGTCTTCCCATTATCTTCTCTAACCTAGTCAAATCAAGTATGACTGATTCCGAGGTTGTCGTGCTTGACCGTACTAGTGTTGGGGGTGAGAACCGGTGGCTCACCCTCCGAATCTTCCGATCGCGTCATCCGAGACCGATATCGGCATGCAGATAGGGCTTTGAGTTACCTCTAGTCTCTTCCGCACCCGATTCTCAAATGAAGGTTCCGTGATGTCGAATTAGGATTGAAACCGAAGTTTTTACTCAACGCAGACGTTGGTGCATCACTTTGACATAAGTTACATATGCGCGCGAAGGTGTCAGCCAATTTCTGGCTCTTTAAAAAAAATAATTTCTTCAGTGAGAACCCGGACAAAACATTGGCTAAATAGATTTCATTCGCATGAGAGGGTTTCGGGACAATCGAGGTGTCAAAGATCCTCATTTTGACCGTTCGCAACTTTCTTTCAATTGCTGGGGGTTGCCCTCTGTTGGTGGACCACCCATTTTAAATAACTCCCTCCTAAGATGTGAACATATTTAGCTTTATATTATTGTTGCTAAAATGAAAAAAAAAAGATGTTATCGCTTATTAGAATAATCTAGTGCATACTCTTATTTAGAGCGTTCCGAAATCTAAGAAAAAGACAAGGCAAGCAGATATCTAAGAGCGAAACCACCTTCAAATTGAACAACACACAAATAAAAGATTGATTTATACTAGTGAATGTTAGGCCTGGAGGTACGCTTGCTTATAAAAAATGGAAATTGTATGATAGCTTAGCTCTCTCTACTCTTTCTTTGAAGCTATCGTGTCGTATGGATGGATGGGGTGCAGTGAGCCTATTTCTTCTCTTCTCTATTATTTTTGCGGATCCTTTCTTTTTCTATATGAAAGAAAAAAGTGGTGTCGTAAGTCAAAGTAGACGAATTGCTCGTGGTTTGCTTAATTGGCCATAACGGCCGACCTTCTTTCCTTTATGAGTTTTATAAAAATACTAAAAAACAAGGGGCTTTCGAGCGGCTCTTTTACTCGCGCCTAATCTCCCAAGAAGTTGCTTAGTTTAGCGGCTCTTCTGGCTTTCGAGAACAGGGCGTACTAGTTCTTGAGAGCGAAGACTAAAGAACCTACTAAAAAGATAAAGTCCTGGGGACTTATTCGATCAAAACAAGGCCAACAGCTACTCGATTGGAGGAAAGGGTCATGAGGTGACCCCAAAAATCCCAGTGGGCCGGCACTTTTCATTCTTAAATTCATTCGAATCGAACGGGTAGGGTTTGATTTCTTTCTTTTTGCTTTTCATTCCATCAAGGTTTTTTGAGAAAGAAGAAAGAAAGGAAGAGGTCTTTTTTTTAGTTTTAAAAATTCTCTCATGAGCGGCCGGTCACGTTTGTTGAGCTCCTTCGTCCATGTTAAAAGCAAAGAAAGGGTATACTAATAAAAAAAACTCATTCAAGTTGGTGGGATTGGCTTCCTCCTTGTACAAGCATGGGGCTTAGTCAAGTAGCGCGGCTGCTTGCTCGACGCATCCTTTCTTTCAACCTTATTAGCGTTAGTAGGTAGGACGGACCAGGTGAATTTCCCCAGTTGTTGATGTAGTTGCAATAAGTTTGCTTTGATTTTGATTGAGTTGCTAGAAAGAATGTATAACAAACTACATAGTTCGGAGAGAGAATCAATCTTGATGAGTACGCCCGGTTCACCAGGTTCTACCATCTGGGGGCCCAATCATACTCAAAAGAAGAGTTTGATCCTGGCTCGGAAGGAACGCTAGCTATATGCTTAACACATGCAAGTCGAACGTTGTTTAATAAAAACTGCGCCCGGCCACCGATGATGCGTAAAGCTTTTTTTATAGAGAGAGAGTCAAGGGGGCTTCCGCGGGCGATTCTCAGAATCAGCGCGGCTCGGACCCGACTTAATGATGGCCGCGCATGAGACACCACTTCGATTATGAGTCGGGGGATGCGAACATAGCGGCCCTAAAAGACCTTCTGCGCTATATTACTTAAGAAAGGCGAAAAACTTCCATTTTGAGACCGCGACGAGACCCATCGTGGAGCACTTTCTCACCGATTTAGTAAGATCCAGGTGTGAAATTATCCTCCACAAGACTCTTGATCTTTTTTCAGGGCTTGGGTACGAGAACATAATTGGAAGAAATCCGGGTCGAAGTTTAGACCGCTCACACTAGTTCGACCTATAGAAAAGATCATCGAGAGAGGAGACAACTCATTTATGATTCCAGCCAAGAAGACTAGTAAAAGGAAGGATCAAGAATGTCATATATTTCAGGAGCTAGATCGGTTGCCGATAAACAAGTAAGAATTGCCTCAACAAAAATTGATGGAATTGGACCTAAAAAAGCCATTCAGGTTCGTTATCGATTAGGTATCGGTGGGAACATAAAGATCAAAGAGTTAACTAAGTATCGGATCGACCAAATTGAACAAATGATAGGTCAAGATCATATTGTTCATTGGGAATTGAAGAGGGGAAAACGAAAGCGGACATCGAACGATTCATTTCGATTTCTTGTTATCGTGGAATTCGTCATCAAGATGGATTGCCCTTACGCGGTCAACGAACTCATACTAATGCTAGAACTTGTCGCAAGCTAATTCGGAAATGAAAGAAGTCTACTGAAAGCTCTTGGTACTTGTCGGATCAATCACACCGATAGCTTAAATAGTTCACTTAAATTTTTTGTCTGGTATTTCAGCGGTTACTAATCTAGTACACGTATAGTATGCCTCCTTCGCCACTCCATTAGTGGCTCGGCCTCGTCCTGGAAGCTACGACTTCCGCCTCTCTAGGCTTCACTATCGCGGTATATGAATCTCTTTATTTATGTAGTGGTCGGCCTTTGGCACGGGCGACTAGTCGCTTCCCGAATGCCTCTTGACTTTAGTATGGTCTAGTCTTTCCAATGCCTCCTTCCTTGCCGCCAACGTACGCTACGTTGAGAGTAAGCAAGCGACCTTGCTTGCATTCTAGAAAGGGTAGCTTCCGCGCCCTTCCTGCCTTGCTGAAATTGATGTGAATGATCGTGATGACTCTTCAAATCCGATTTAGTCTTTTTTTATGTCACCAAAACTCAAGTTCTCTCTGTTTTCTTTTCGGATTTCGAGGATGAGCCGGCCGATCCTAACATCATTTATGAGGAGCCGGACGACGAAGCCTCCTCCTCGATAAAGATGTCTCCGATGCGACTCTCCCTGCAAGAACCACTTTTTCTATTGTGATTTTTTTGGCGGGTTCGGTGAGGAGGGACAAAAGAGAGATGCTTTCCATTAGTCAAAATCAGATATCGCCCCCCTCCCCCGCTTACCGAGGAATAGAAAGGGAAGACCAGGAGCCAGAGCTAGTTGGGTTGGGGTAAAGAGCCGTAAGCGCGGTGGGGGGTGACAGAGGACGTGCTCGTACGGTTCAAAGAAGGGTATGATCAACGAGTTGATTGTTGGGAACTTTCACTCCTCTATATTCTAAATATGCCTTTATAGGAGCATTACGATCTGCAGCTCAAATGGTCCCTTATGAAGTCTCTATCGGTCTTATTCTTATTGTGCGCCTTGTGAGCGCGTTTGGATCCACGAAGGCAATCGCTCGAATGTTCTCCTAACCCAACTCGGGAAAGGACTGGAGGGAATCGCAGCATGGGGAATGTCCGCGTCTCGTCGCAAGGCTCATTTTGAGTTGTGGGTCATAGGGGGGCAGCTTTATCTGATCAAGGGTCTTGGTACTATCCAGGTGTGAAGAACCCCGGGGGTGACTGCAATGAGCAGAAATATCACTCACCGGCCTAAACGAATAGCAAACACTCGAACGTGAGAGCAAGGGATCACCCAAGGAATGGCCGAGCTCCAAGGAGGGAGGCAAGAACCATGCTTTCGAGAGAAGTGGCGGTCCGAATCTTATCCAATTGCGAGAATAACCGACTAAGCCATGGCTATATATAATATATATAGGCTCATTCCCCAAACGGCGCGGGGCCAAGCCTTTAGGTTGTTTAAGTAGATTGGGTAACAGATCGGCCATAGCATGACTCCGGGATATAAACCAGGGCAACAAATGTTGAGCATACGACTATGCCGCCCGTTTTAATTTCGTGGAAGT
Organism: Gynostemma pentaphyllum; assembly: GCA_028015215.1. NCBI lineage: Eukaryota > Viridiplantae > Streptophyta > Magnoliopsida > Cucurbitales > Cucurbitaceae > Gynostemma > Gynostemma pentaphyllum. Next base: position 20,679,587 of record CM051349.1, read on the forward strand.
CCCCGAGAGAGGAAAGAAAGGGTTGTAGGTGATGGCGCGTTCGCTTCTTATCTAGAGAGGGGCGCCGAAATCGTTTCTATTAGGTCGTGCGTGGCAGTGGTATAGATGAATAAAGGCGGGCCGCTTCAACGGACCTATTCTCTTAATAGGCGGCAAAGCGAATATGAAAGGGGCCGAGCCGATGATGAGTTTTTAGCCTTTAGAAAATGGCACTCATGTGAAGCTAACATGGCTGGCTACATACAAGTATAGCCAAATCAAGATGAGACGGACGGACGGTCGGAGGCCGCAATGGGACTACCATAGAAAAGCTCGCCCCGCTAGCTAACATAGAAAGAGATTCCCGGATAGTAAGAGTCTCTATGTGAATCTCCTCCCGACCAGGCCAGGCCGAATCGGGCCACCACTTGGGGTGGGAATGGTTCAGCCCACATGCATCATTTCATGAAAGCACTCCGGTCCTGTCGCCTCGGCTTGTCAACCACGCTTTCCCTCCCTCAAAATAATGCTCCTCACCAAAAGCCCTTCCTTGGATTTGGGCAACACAAAGAATGAGCATTCGCTCCCAGGACTCCACCCCTCGAGAGCAGGATGTCAGCCGAGATGGAGCCGAAGACAACCTATACTTTCCTGCGGCTTACCTTGCCCCAACATCAAAATAAAATTTAAGGCGGGCGCCAAAGGGAACCAGCTCGACCTCTTCCTTCAAGAAAGATTTGCGTGGTAGGCGCCGCCTATTCACTCGGACAACGCTCGAACACGAATGCGGTTCCACCCCCTTCTCCCATGCTGAGTCACAGTTGCGCCTCGGAAAGCACGGACGAGCCACATGCAGGGAAACTTGCACGTGTGGTTCGGCCGGGGACGGACCCCGTGATATCTTGTACTAATATGTGTAGGTCCCCGTAATTCGAGTGAGATTGTCATGGCGCAAAAGCGAATATGGTCCCAGGTATTCCCTTGTTCCCTGTATTGGTTATGTTTTTTATTTCTCGTCTAGCAGAAACAAATCGAGCTCTGTTTGATCTCCCAAGCGGAAGCTAAATCGATTCAGGCTATAATGTAGAATATACGCGGGATGCGATCCTTAATAGTCCACTTGTTGGCGGAAGCCAATGTCACGGGGGTCCTGGGGACTCATTCTGACCAAACAAGGGGTGGGTCTTTACCAAATTTCAAATATTTTTTTTAGGGAAGCCAAAAACGTGAGCGCCTAGCGCAGCCTTATTAAAAAAAAGCCCCTTACTATAGAAAGAACAAAGCAAGGGATTGAGTGGCGAAAGCCTTTACTCTAATACGCCCTTATTAGAGTAGAGTAAAGGCGTTAAGCGCATCCGTTTTTTTTCTTGCTTGTTAGCGCCCCCTTACCCCTATTATATTAGTTTAGTCATAAAGGTAGCTTGTCTACGCCTTTTGAAAACCTTACTAATAAAAAAGGGCAAAATGCGCTCAAACAACCTATCTTACTAATAATAATAAAGGGCCCTATCTAAGATCTATCGTTGTAAAGCTACAGCTCAAAAGCCCCTTCTATGTTATTAGTAAAGCCTTTAGCCCTTTACTAATAGAAAGGGATTTTCTTGCTTGTTTAGTAAAATCACGCTTTTCATTTTGATAGGAGTAGATGCTTGCAGGGGCAGGGCACTCTTCATTCTTCATTCTCAACTAATGAATGTTGGGTCGAGGTTCCGCCTTGTTATCAAAAAAGAGAGTTGGGTAAAGCAAACTCCCTCCTTGGACGAGCACGGGGCTTAGTCAAGTAGAACCGGGTTCATGTTCTTGGATGCTCCGATTGAAAAAAAAAAAAAGGGGCCATGCCAGTCTGATGAATATGCGTTAGAAAGGTCAATCCCTCCCCTACGACACCAAAAAAAACCGAGCCGAACTTCTAACAGCCCGCCCGCTTCCATAGAATAATATCGTGGCAATGTAGACCTAAGTGGTCATATTGGATCCTTGGGAACCATCACAAGTACGGTAGGCCTATATTTGAACGAGAATGTCGTGTCGTCCAGTGAGCCTAGAAGAAGGTGACTTGCGCAGACAATGACTCCTTTTCAATAGAAAGGAATAGCCAAACCAACCCAGTTGGTCGTCAATCTCAAAGATCTTATCGGCAGGCAAACCAGGAGACGGACGACCACGGTCCCGACCTTACCAAAGACCAGGAGGTTTACTAATCAATGAACCCCCGAAACCTACTTTATTTTCCGACAAAATCAACCAAGTCTAACCTGGTCAGGACATGTTGTTGATATTGATTGAGTTTGAGGGACTTTCGTTGGCTGAATCCATCCATAAACCTAGACCCCAGGCAACCTTCATAACCAAAGCGTCACGACAACATCCAAAGGTCACTTTTTGATTCTTAAGTCGGTGAGCAAGGAGGAGCACGTAGGAATGCCGAGCACTACATAAATAAGCCACTTGTGGGTGAGAGAAAGCGAGCAAGACCTTGTCTTGTATAGGTTGGGCGTAGCTTGAAGAAGCGAGCCCCTAGCGGAGAAAGCCATTGCGCACTAGCCTAGCTAGCTAGCGTTTTTACCGGGCCTATTACTTAGTTGTAGCGCGCCTTCCCTCCTTCTCTCACTTCGGAAAGATTTTGCGGTATTTTCTTATGATGACCTGGTCGAGAGAGTATGATACATCGGTGTAAAAGATTGAGTGGAATATGTGAGGTTGGTTATAGTAAGGCCTGGTCGGAAAGTGTTCTTGCCTCTATCATTAGCTCCAGGTAGTCGCCGTTTCGGTGTTTCAGTCACCTTTCAATGGCTCCCTTAATTATGTGCGAGGAATTTCCCTCTTGAGTAATGGGAAGTGGGCTAGTCCCCGAAAATGCCCCGCCCTATCTTACTAATAATAAGAAAGGGGCTCAAAATCATTGTTCCTAAGTTCTCGATGCGTGGCTAGTCATGAGGCAGGAGGGAGCTTTGGAAGCTTACCTTGACTTGTTGTCCTGGCGGATAACACGACCACCCGTGATTTCCAAACACGGAAGAAGCTTCACCCATCCCCAATTTAGAGTTCGATTTATGGCAAACAAGGAATTTCCTGAATAAGGATATCATAAACATATAATGACAATATTCTAATCTCACCATCCATTATTAGAGTTTCAATACAATGATCGTCGAAATCCCATATCGCTAATAGCTTGATGAAACTTAAGGTACCCTCGGTCGGGAAGACGGTTTCAAGTCATATAAAGAAAAACTTTCTTAGCTTGCAAACCTTATCTTCATGCCCAAGAACCTCAAACCTGGCCTGGAGGTTGTACCATATATATAAATCCTCGAGTTCACATTTCAAAATGAAGTTTTGACATCCCCATCTGATGTCATTCAAAATCCAAATGAGCGACCATAGTAGCGACAATTCTAATAGATGTAAACTTCACCACAGGAGCAAATGTTTCTTCATAATCAATCCCACCCCATTGTGAGATGTGAGAAGCCACGAGCAACCAATCGCGCCAACTATCTTTCAATCGAGCCGTCACTCCTGCGCTTCACCTTAGATACCCTGACTACACGGAACTATCCAATTCGATTGGCTTCACTCCTTCTGGTAATGGGACAAGTTCCCATGTCTCATTCTTCTTTAAGGTTCAGCAGAAATCTCCTCTTTCATCGCATTCTCCCACTCTTGAAGGCCCTTAGCTTCTTCAAATGAGCTTGGCTCTTCCACTTTCTTGGAGAGACACAAGCCGACTCGAAACCAAGAAAGTGTCACAATGTTCCGCATAGCAGCTTCGTATACTTGGGATTGATTGGGCTTCCTGATCCTTGTCGATCTTCTAAGTCGGCTATCAAGCACGGTGCCTTCAGCGGGGATCCTCTTGAATATCTTGTTGGTCTCTTCTAGAGCCGCATGTATCACCCTTTGTTGACGGGTCGCGGGCCTTGGGTTTTTTTTTTTCGACAGGAGGGCTTCGTGTAGTTGATTTTTTTTACTCCTGGTCCTGAGTTACTCACAATATTAGGCTCTTGTTGCTCAGGTGCTTGTACCGCATACGGAAGTCTAGCATCCCTGAATCCTGCAGTACTACATTTTCGGAGGACCACCATGATGATGCCTCATCGAAAACGACATGTGGAGATACTTATTTTGTATTTGGATTAATGCACCTCAACCTCTGCTGATCATAGCCGACAAAGATGCACCTTATAGCATAGTCGCCTTCTTCTCCTGGCAATTCGTCCGTAAGTCGCCGAACACATAGTAGACGCGACCAAAGACTTTTCAATGTTGTTAACGAAAAGCTAATTTTACTTGGGGTTTTTTTTTTCAAAACTGCGGTTGTACGTTCTTCGCATGCATCATGCTTCGACAAGTTTCGCCCTTCTTCCTTTCTCGCAACTCCATTTTGTTGTGGAGTGTGTTGTGTGAGCAGCTAAACGGATGACGGACCTTCAAATAATCATTAAACTCTTGCAACGTGTATTCTCCACCATTGTCAGTCCTCAGGCATCTTTTTCTTTGATTGAGTTCATTTTCCACCCCTCGTGTTCTTGAGGATCTTCACTCTCATTTCCTTGGCCAGGAGCACACGTCTCAACAAAGTAATCATTCGATAACCCTCTTATTCTTTCTCTTCTTGTTTTTTTTTGTCTTTTTCTTGAAACCCTTTAACGGAACAGGTTTTGATCAATCTTTCTTCTCATTTACGGTCCGAGTTATTTGGGTTTTTTCTTCAACGCCACGCATTTACCATCGAGGACTACAGGAGGCGGCATCACGCCGCGCTGCCGATTAGCGGCAATGCTATCCGAGTATTCTAGGGTTCTGGTGCTTGAAAGGGGTGGTGTTCCATACGGAAAGCCTAATCGATGACCCAAGAAGGCTTCCTCACCACTCTCATGGAGATCGACGCTTTCGACTCCCCGACAGGAAGCCTTCACCTCCGAAGACGACGTCCCCAATGCCCGAGGCCGGGTTCTATAGTCGAGCCGATCTAAAATTCTACCAAGGTCAGGGGTTAATTGAGACCTCCGGAGTGGTGAACCTGTCCTATGAGTGGGTTGAGAGGGCTATCGTCTTTAGGTTAGGCCAGGAGCTCAAGAATTGGCAATCGACAATCGAGAGACGGGCTATTGGAAGCCGATGTTGATCCCTATAATGGGTTGACTTTGGATCGGTACCAAGATTGGTGGTTCGACATTCGACGCTTCTTGTCGTAGACACAAGATGTTGCCGATCTCCTCGGCTATGCGAAAGCTTCAATATTCGAGTGCATATATGTCTATGCAAGTGTTGAAATAATTCTTTTAGCCTCTTCTTCGCAGATCAAAGCAATCGGCAATTGGGGTTGTTTTTCGCGACCAAAGAGGGCCATGCAATGGTGCGTGAAAAGGGAGAGGTGATGCTCGTCTTTGGGGCTCTCGGAAGCCCACGCCTTCCGCTTCGAGTGGCATTGGACCGAGGCCGTCCCTCTTATCGTGGGGAATTCCTGTGTCTCATCACTTGCCTTATGTCGGACGGTTCCTCTATGATAACCCCCAAAATGTCATCTCAATTGTGCCTCCAATGCCATTGGAGCACTCTCCGATACAAGTCGTGGGCATAACCAGGGCGGGGCTTACCTTGAAGCAACTTCTAATGTCATACCTTTTGTCTCCCCCGCTTCGCTCTGTTTTCATTCGAACCCAACTTCACCACAAGATCTCACGGTGGCCACCCCGATGGAGAAGATTCCTGGGCCACTCTCCGCAGGTTCACTCCGGTTGCCATCTACGAATGTCAGGGTTAACCCAATTGTCCTGGTTCAACTACTTTAGTAATCCGGGTGATGTGGAGTCGTGTGTGAATGGCACCCGCAAGATCGGTGATGTCCTGAGGAGCCGTTCCATGGAGGATTTCCAATTCAGGGAATGGTTTAGGGGCCGAGATTTCGGATACGTGGGGCCCGCATTGCCCGTTGATCAATCAAATGATCGGTGATGGGAGAGTTTTGCCATCGCACGATGAGTACTATATGGCACTACCATGGTGGATGCCTTGTGGGCAAGGTAGTTGATCGCAATTTCAGGGTTATTGGGATTGATGCTCTCCGAGTTGTTGATGGTTTGATATTCACAGGATCACCAGGGACCAATCCCCAGGCGACTCTTTTGATGCTTGGGCCGTCGGTGTGTTTGTTGTTATCTAAATGCTTGAGTGTTTTTGTTGGTTTGTTTTGGCGGTATGTTGGTATGAAGATATTCAGAGAGAGAATGAGAATGAGTTGACCACTTACCCTGTTGTGCCAAAAAGGAACTATAAGCGAGTTTCTTGCTAATCGCCTAGCCATTTACCAGATTTCCCTCTTCTGGTTCTGTTTTTGGGTTTTTTCGTGATGTGTACTTTCTGTCTTTGAAAAAAAAAAAATATTTTTTTTTTTTTTTTTTTTTTTTTTTTTTTTTTTAAAAAAAAAAATATTTTTTTTTTTTTTTTTTTTTTTTTTTTTTTTTTTTTTTTTTTTTTTTTTTTTTTTTTTTTTTTTTTTTTTTATAAAAAAAAAAATTTTTTTTTTTTTTTTTTTTTTTTTTTTTTTTTTTTTTTTTTTTTTTGGTTTGGGTTGTTTTTTTTTTTTTTTTTTTTTTTTTTTTTTGTGGGGGGGGGTTTTTTTTTTTTTTTTAAATTTATTTTAAAAATTAATTTTTTTTTTTTTTTTTTTTTTTGGGAAAGGGGTATTTTTCTTTTTTTTTTTTTTTAAAAAAAATTTTTTTTTTTTTTTTTTAAAAAAAAAAAAAAGGGGGGTTGGTGGGGTGGTAATGAAACAACATTTATTGAATGAGTTGATATTGAGGGAAGAATTAAAGATTCTCGAAGGATGATATTGAAATCTTACTAGAAAAAGGGAAAAAAAATGAGAATTTTGCAGTGAAAGTTGCGGATCTCTTCGCCCCCTCTCCCGACTCAGTCACATGCAACCAGGCTTTCAACCCGGCCCACTCTCCCTTCTGTGCCCCCTGACCAAAAAAAAAATGGTCTTTCTGAGAAGAAGAGCATATCTACCTTGAAGACCTTCTGGAAAGTCGCCTATGGAAAGAGCATACCCAACCAATATGAGCCTGTCCGAGACTTGCCATTCCCATGGAAGAGAGTTTCCCTGCGTATTGATTCATTACCGACTGAACGGGAAATGCTTGCTTCTATTCTTTCTCTCCGAGCGATGAACCGTGGTTGTCTAGCTGTACGGAATCCCTGGGGAGTGAAGGGATAGGTGGAACAGGAGGGGATGGAAGAACTACTGAAAGTCATCCATAAGATTGAATACCTTTCTGGCTATAGGGAAGGGCGGAATGGATCATCAATCAGAGGGTGGAAATTTCCTCCAATCGGAATACTTTCTTTTCCATAGGGATTGCATACCCGGATTAATCACTTCACGGGAGAGAACACGAGGGATGAGCGATGATCGACCTACCTAAGTTTTGCATCGGTTTACCCGCTTGCTGAAACCCCCCTCCATAGCCGATTGAATGGTTGGATAGCCACTCAACTCTTTACTATACTTCCTCTATCCCACTCCCCTCCCTATCTCTCTCGACCCATTCACCGGAGTATGTTGGGCTGGAATGCCTCCATTCCTATCCCATCCTTTATGATCTCTGGGCCTTCCCGCTATGAGATATTCCCAGTGCAAAAGCATATTCATGCAGAAGACTCTTTGACTTCTTTCCCCCCTCTTTTTGATAGGGGTAGGAATTCCTAGAAGAGGATAGAAGGTCATTTTGTCATCAGTGGAGAAGCATGCGTGATACAGATACTCCTCTATGCGAATGTTCTGGCTTTCAAAAGACGAGTAAGGGACGGGGAGGGGGAAGGGAGTTTCGGGAACAAAGCCCCCGGATTTAAAAGTTAAGCCCTACCCTATAGTATCTTTTCCCTATCTAAGCTATATCAACAAAGCCAACTAGAAAAGTCATCCGCTTGTCAATGAATTCTTGGTGTAATACTCACTCTACAATGATTTGTGTCATAATTTTTCACTGATCAGGTGTGAGCTTACAGGGCTAGGGCTCATCCGTGTAAGAATTAGGAATTCCTCTTCCAACTCGTCCCGGAATGGGCGTTATGGCAAAGAACAAGAAGAAAACTAAAGGAGAAATTTGTCCAATAGTAACAAATGGTGCCTCCACTGGTTGACATCCGATCCAACCTAGTAGTAAGCAATCCGCCAAAAGCAACCAAAATATTCCTTGGTGAATAGGGCGAAAACTTGAACTACGCACATACATACTTTTAAAAAAAGGTAAAGCCAACAGACATATAAAAACAGGTGCTATTGCGGCTACACCTCCCGATTTGTCAGGTATACTACGAAGAATGGCATGGATCGGTAGGAAATACCATTCCGGCACAATATGAGGCGGGGTGGGCATCGGATTAGCAGGTATATAATTGTCGGGATGCCCCAAAACATTAGGAGCATAAAAAATCCAAATGGAAAAAAAGATAGCAAAAGCTACCCAACCTACTAGATCCTTTACATAAAAATAAGGGTAAAAAGCTATTTTATCCATCTCAGAATGTACACCCAATGGATTATTTGATCCATATTGATGCAATGCGGCCAGATGAAGAAGACTGGCGCCTACTAAAAGAAAAGGGAGTAAATGATGAAGACTAAAAAAACGATTTAAGGTGGCATTGTCCACGGAGAAACCACCCCAAAGCCAAGTCACTATGGTATCTCCTACTACGGGTATGGCGCTAGCTAAGCTTGTAATTACTGTAGCTCCCCAAAAGCTCATCTGACCCCAAGGTAGTACGTATCCTGTAAAAGCTGTCACAATCATTAATAGGAAGATTACAACTCCGAGACACCGAACAAATTCCCTAGGACTGCTATAACTCGCATGATATAGACCACGAAAAATATGAAGGTGAACCACAATGAGAAACATACTTGCCCCATTAGCATGCATATAACGGAGCAACCAGCCCCCTTCAACATCTCTCATAACGTGTTCTACGCTGTTGAAAGCTAGATCCACATGAGGTGTGTGATGCATAGCTAAAAAAACGCCAGTAACTATCTGAATGACTAAACAAATACCAGCTAACGGACCGAACCCCCACCAATAACTAAGATTGCTCGGGGTTGGATAATCTATCAAATGCTGATTAAGTGTGGAGGATATAGGTTGTTTAAGAAGAGAGAATCGTTGGTTTCTTTTAGTCATTTCTCTTTCCTATCGTGACAACTCTTGTTCCCCCACCTTTTTAGCGTTCTGGGGCCCTACCATTATATATATATATAACTTTCTTCCACCTCCGAAGGATGGAGGGGGTATACTGCGAAAGAAGCGTCGAAGGGGTCATCCTGGGTTACTGAAGAGTCGTCCGACTGCTCGGTGACCGAATCAGAGAGGTTTTTACCGCTTTCTCTTCTCTCCAACACTTTCGGACTGATCATCTTACTGCAACAAAGCAAGCTTAGGAATGAATCTAATGGAAATTTTGGTCTCTGAGTTAAACTTGGAGATGGAAGATTCTTCTTTCTTTCCTCTTCGGTGAAAGAGGGCAAAAAAAAGGTGTGTGGGAGAAAGAATTT
>CM051349.1:20694127-20719127 GCA_028015215.1 Gynostemma pentaphyllum
ACCTTGTAGACGGAGGAGATATATAAAGTGTGCCGTGCTTTATTCATAAGATTCTATAGTAGCACTAGTATAGAATCTTATTTCACTTAGACTGCCTCTCCCATGACTTTCCGGACCAACCAACCCGGATCTGCCCTCGAAAGTCTCTCTTCATTTTGGGAGCAGAGCATGCAAAATTGAGCAATGGATCTTAGAAGAATTAGATTTTTAATGGCACGACTCTTTCGATTTTTGTGCTGGCATTTGAGTTGTCTCTCCTCCTCTTTCAATCGACACACTCGACACAGATAGGCTCCGGTGGCCCCGGCTTCTGCCTCTATCAGGCGGCGGCAGCCCCACCTCCACAGCCACAGCATGGAGGAGCTGCTCCTTAATCCGCACTACAACCAATCCACATTTTCTCCAGATCGATATATGATGCTAAACCGAAACCGAGATAGAGAGAGAGGGCCGCCCCTTGGCTCTTCGAGACAAAAGCACTCATAGGAATGGTGCGAATTCCCATGTTCTTTCGAGTCTCGTTTGGTTTCGGGAGCCTCCCCGTCCCTTACTCGTCTTTTGACAGCCGTCATCCTGGATTTTTTTTCCGTATGCCGGGGAAAGTGTCTCACCTTTCTACATGAATTCTTAGAAAAATTTCCTCGGGTCTCTATAAAACTGAATGAAAAGCCGGGGTAGAAGCACAAAAGGAGAGAGGAAAAGTCGAAAGGGGGGAAGAAGTCTAGTGCTAGTTCTTAGTGAAACTTCTTTATCTAACTCTCATTTTTGAGTGGTTTCTTTGTTCTCTTATTTGGAAAGAAAGACAAAACTTCCCTTTCTTTCTGTTTTTCTTTTTTATCTCTTTGACGAATTTCATTTTTGCCAGAGAGATTTTTTTAGAAAGATTCTCCCGGATAGGATAAATCATTTAAAAAGAGAAAGAATCTAAATAAAGGCGCATACGCGCCCCACTACTTCTTCATTCAGGGGGGGAGAGACTAGCCTCATTACTTCCCACTGGGCGAGAGGTGCACCTAACCCACCTACCCACTCATCAATCACGGTGTTCAGCTGACTTGCACAGACCCCTATTGTATTGGAATTAGGCGCCCATCTGTTTACTGTTGTCAACTAATCTCTTCAATGTTCAATTCGACTCTATGTTAGAACATTTCTGTGAATGCTATTCTGATTTAAGTGGTCTTATTCTGTGTCCCGTGCTAGGAAGCATTACTCCTCTTTTCATTCCAAATGAAAGAATACGACCGATACGATTGATTGGTCTATGTGCCTCTCTTATTACTTTTTTGTATCCCCCTGTTCCTCGGATACAATTCGATCCTTCTACGGCCAAATCTCAATTTGTGGAAAGCCTTCGATGGCTTCCTTATGAAAACATAAATTTTTATTTGGGTATAGACGGTATCTCTTTATTCTTCGTGATATTGACCACATTTCTGATCCCTATTTGCATTTTAGTGGGTTGGTCTGGTATGAGAAGTTATGGGAAAGAGTATATTACTGCATCTCTAATTCGTGAATTTCTAATGATCGCCGTGTTCCGCATGCTGGATCCTCTACTATTCTATGTTCTTCCCGAAAGCGTGCTAATCCCTATGTTGTGCGGAGCTGAGCATCTTCTATTCGCTGGGATAAAGCTTTTCCTCTGCAGGGGCCTTGTGCAGTAAACCCCCTATGGGCGGTCGTCCGTCGTCGTAAAGTAGTCCCCGCGAAGCTTTCGGGAAGAGGGGTAGTCTTGTGTGTAAGCATAGCATTTCTGGTCGAACCCGCCCAACCCAACTAAGAAGAACCGAACCTGACAGACACATCTTTTTCCTTTTGGGAGGGTACTCCGAGTAGTGGGTACCTCGTAAGACCTCGACCCGCCTACTCGGGTCTTGTATGAATATGCAGGAAGGGGTGCTCCTAGGTGTGTGTAGGGGTTGTGTTTGTTCGCGAGAATGGATTCCTCGTCAAGTCAGTTTGGGGGGTGTGGACACACTTGCGCGAATTCGGGTAACGGCTACAAGGGAGAAATCGAAAGGAAACTGTACCCGACCAGGGATGGACGTAAACTCGTAAGCTACGGAGGGTAGGGATAATCGTCCAGGTCTCTTATTGTGAAACAAAAAAGCCGCCCCGCCACAGCGGGCGGGTTGGTTCCTCTGTCGTCGCCGGGGAGCTCTTGGTGAGGATACCTTAGGATAAGTTGCTAAAACAAACGGGAGGGGAGGATCGACCCGTTCAGTATAATTCCGAAGAAAGACTGTTGGCAGCTGGTGGAGACATTTCTTTGGCCCCCTTCAAAAGGAAATGCGGGCAGGGTGAAGCTCGGCAGAGAGTTCGAGAATAGGGTAGGGTCCTGTCCTTAAGATTCAGATAAGAAAAGAGTTCCAAACCTTTATGCATGCACCCCCGTACAAGTGCTGCGTACAAGTTCCGGCCAGGATAATTGGGAAAGATCAAACCTATTTGAACCGCTCACATCACAGTAGCGTAAAGGCCGTAAGTCGGGGGGCGGCCATAACATAAGGCTATTACTTTCACATCTCTCTCTATCTTTAGATATCTAGAGAGAGAGATCCGCAGCGCGAGCAACCCGACTGTGCCTTACATGTGCTCTACAGGCCGCACTCCATCTTTCTTCCCAACGAGCCCATTTTTCTTTTGATTTGGAAGACGGGCGTTGCGTTCGGTTCGAAAGGCATGGTTTTCAGTATGTCTCCAGATAGGGCCCCCACTAGTCCGGCTAGCTAGTGAGCGGTTCTTTCGGGCGAGAAGCGGGCCGGGCCCTACGTGCGGGCATCTCCCGCAACGCAAGCTGCATTGTTCGCCACTATTCGAGAAGCAAAAGATTCGAGAGTCCAGGCTGAAAATACATGCATAGATAGTGGTCTAATGACAAGGGCCGACGACGGAAGCTCGGGACGGAGCCGTATGATGCGGAAGTCTCACGTACGGTTCCCTGAGAAGGGAGTGGCTACCTACTGGAGCTTCGACCAACTACCATCGGTCAATTCCGCTTTGGGGCCACCCCTTACTCTACCATTATTATAGGGGTATGGGGTTCGAGACAAAGAAAGATCAAGGCAGCATATCAGTTTTTCGTTTATACTTTACTGGGATCCGTTTTTATGCTATTAGCAATTCTGTTGATTCTTCTCCAAACGGGAACCACCGATTTACAAATATCATTAACCACAGAATTTAGTGAGCGGCGCCAAATCTTTCTATGGATTGCTTCTTTCGCCTCTTTCGCCGTCAAAGTGCCTATGGTACCAGTTCATATTTGGTTACCCGAAGCTCATGTAGAGGCACCTACGGCAGGATCCGTCATCTTGGCAGGAATTCCTTTAAAATTGGGAACCCACGGGTTTTTAAGATTTTCAATACCCATGTTTCCCGAAGCGACACTTTGTTCCACTCCTTTCATTTATACTCTAAGCGCGATTGCTATAATATATACTTCCTTGACCACTTCAAGACAGATCGATCTTAAGAAGATCATTGCTTACTCCTCAGTAGCCCATATGAATCTGGTGACTATTGGTATGTTTAGTCGGGCGGCGGCCGTTAGGTCACCTATTTTGAGTTATGGACACACAAGGCCAAAACATGTGTGCCGGGCGTGCGACCCATCAACCTACTAGCAATGGGGGGGAAAACATAGCATGTCGCAACAAAAGCTTGATTCGAGGCGTCAGCAAAACACTGCCGTCTGTTCCAAAAACAAAAGCCCCTTAGCGCCCCGGGACGGGAGTGGGGGACGGCCCTACGCGCAGGCAACAGCAGCACCAGCTCTACGAAGTCAGAATCGAATCTTTCCCAATTCATTCGTGAATCAGAATTCAAGGGCTAGAAGCGAGCGCTTCGCCTGCTTATTATTATGGCGGCTATGTTGGCGTGGCGGAAATGAACGAAAAGCGAGATGAACGTGCGATTTGAAAATCGATTGATAGATAGCCTGATCTGTTCTGATAGATCGAAAGAGTAGAAATGGATAGAGAGGGAATCCATCAATAATAAGGAGAAATCTCCTATTTCTATCTATTCTTGATCCATCAGAAAGAAATAGATATGTATCTGATGGAGTCTACATCGTACGTAGAGCGCCCAAGCGCTTTTTAGGCCAGCTCTGTTCTCTTATCCATCGGTCCAATGCACTGGGCTCATCTCGTGGAGGGAAAAGCAAAAATTGAGTTGTAGTCTTGTTGTTCGCCGCCTCGACGCATTCCCTTCTCTCCCGGCGGCATCGTCCCACACAGAAAGAAAGAGCGCAGAGCCCCGGCCCGACCAGTGGGTCCGCTAACGTAAAGCGAGGAGTTGAGCCTGAACTGGCGAACCGAAGTCACTTTCGGAACCATACTTCCTACAGCTAACACGTGTCCAGTCCAGCGGGAACGCGCAGCGCAACCGAACGTGAGCAGCTATACTGAATCCCCCGCTGGCCATCGGGGACCGAGTGGTAAGGCCATGATCTGCAGGGGAACGGATCACTCATTCTTCCATTGGGGACAGGTGCACGAACGACAACTCCAAACGTCACACATCCGTCGCCTACCTACCGTTTAGGTGGCACCAGCGAGATCCAGCTAAGGTAAGGAACTTCGTGTCGCGGCAGCTCCACTCCGCCGCGGTCTCATGAACTGAACTTCGTTGCCTTCCTGCGCGCGAAGCGAATTGGCGCTGTGCTGTGGGTCAGTTTCGGGGCGGGGAGCGAAGAGAGACCTGAAGAATGATTCATTTGGATCGACGAGCTTTTTCTGCCCCAAAACTCAGAATCAATGGAATGAATGTATCTAAGGCTATCCATGAAAAGATCGATTCTATCTGTATATCTAGGGGATCTCTCTATACATAAAAAAGAGTTTTATGGCATGATATGATCGCCTAGCCGTAGCCGCATATCAGCTGCGCTCAATATGCGGGATTTCTGTTGGATCAGATCTTTCGGGAAGCTTTTGGACCTAGCGAAAAGGACTTTCAGCCTTTGCGCAAGCAAGCAAAGTAGAAGCTTTGCCAGAAACAAGACGAGGAAGCTGAGCAGTCGTATAAACGGTAGCTTCCCCCGACCCACCTTGATTCAAAAGAAAGGCGAAGGGTTTTTTGGCAACAAGCAAACGACTTTCTATCATAGTAGCAAGGGTTCCAAACCTTAACTACTTAATTAAGTACCAAAGGCTTCTTTCGGTTTCATAAGGGGGCTGTTCACTACAAGCTATCAGCGCTGTCTTAGATTGAACGGCAATAAGATAAGTCGGCGTTCAATCTCTAAGGCGGGTTTCCGCTGAGAACGGAATAGTGTTCGTGTCCAAAGGTGAATAAAGCCCTAGCTTCTAGAGTTCGCTGCTTTTCCCAGGCCGGAGAAGGGCTTATACTGATCGCCTTTGTTTGATATGTTCATTCAGTACCAATACAAACTACAACTACACTAAAGTGGAAGGGCTACTATAGAAGCTAGAAGTAGCCTATAGTTAGTAATAGTAAAGTAAGTAGTCGGCCTAATCAAAGCGTCACGACAACAAAAAATTACCCTGATGAATCGAATGGAATCTTAATGAAATAGGGGGCCGCCTACCAATCAAAGAGGCTGGAAGACTTTCCACTTCATTGAAAAAGGGAAGCGAAGCTTAGCGAGCTTTATAAGGCCGACCACTACACTACATAAGCCGCTGGCGGAGAAAGCTCGAAGAGCTTCCTTTCATTCGCTTCGCGGGAGCCGCACAGCACATAGCTGGAAGTCAGAGGGCCCATACTACCTGCCTAACCCCTCGCTCCGAGGGACCGTAGATCGGAAAGCGCCTTCTAAATCACCCCATTCATCCAAAAGAGAAGGGAAGGGGCCTATGTATTTGCATGACCCCTGCAGCAGATTTTACTCTATCTACACTCGGAGCCAATCCCCTATCGGTCCTGCCACCACGCCGCAGAACGGGAGCTCGTGTGGAACCTTTTCTTTCTGGCGTAACTGCGGTGGAACGTAACAAAATCTTACGGTCGCGTAATAGAATATCTGGGCCGGAGGTACGGTAAACTCGGCCAAAATATGACACCCGAAGGGCCCGGCGCGCACAATCCTATCCTATCTGAGTCCGAGTTTACCCTTGCACTTCGGACAGCCGTCCGTAGCATCATAAGGAGGACCCCCTTTCGAGGTAAAAAAATGGTACGGTACATAGGAGGCTGGTCTTTCTCAACGTGGTGTATAGCACGAAAAACCTTTCGATACAAGATAGGGCCGTTCACATGAAAGAAGAGAAGAAAGACTTTCTTCTCTTCTTTCTCTTTTTCGAGGGGGAAGGTCTTATGGGGGGAGGGGGGACATTCGGGCGCATTTCTCAAAATCCTCCACAGCATCCAGGATCACAAGTGGAACGCTAAGCAGGGGTGGGAAGGCTGCGAGCTCCGCAACAAAAGCGAAGCGAGCCCCTGACTCACCTCTCTCTATAAAGCCCTATTAGTCAAGCTTGAAAGCCGTTGCGCGCTAGTAGCGCACATCCTTCAGCTGGCTTCAAAGTGCTAGTTGTAGCGCGCTAGCGCCCTTTGTATATAAAGGTAAGGCTCTTCTGTGGAGTCGCACTCCACGAGTCTTGTCTTCCCTCCAACGACTAGCTTCCTTCCCTTTCTTGTTCCGGTCCGACAACGAGAACGCTGCCCTGTCCTTCTCCTGCCGTGGAAGGACTTCAGCCTGTGGTGTGGTCCAACCCATGGGCGGAGTCGCCCTCATCCCCCCCCATAGCTCAGTGCTCCCTGCTGCTTCGCAGGGCTTTACCCGTCCCCGGCGTGGACGCGGGCTTCTATAAGAGAATGAGAAGCTCTCAACACAAGAAAACGCGAACCGCGCGGAGCCCACCCGAGTTCGTTTTATGCCGCCACTGGCCGGCCGCTGGGGAAACACTGCCCGGCCCCCTCTCGGGAAACGGGGGTGGGGGTCCAACAAGCACTTGCTGCAGAGGGGGCCCACAAGCACCCGCCCCTTCCTTCTTCTTCAGTAAAGCCGACCTCTTTTTCGCCAGTGCTGACGCAGTGCGCACGTAGATAAGGAAAGCCAAATCCCAGTGGGGGGGGGAGAATGGGGGCCGGTGCCTTTCTTTTACGGCCTAAATTCCTATTTGTCAGCCGTGGGGAACTACAGCTCGGTCGGGAAGAGGGGAAAGGCTTGGGCCTACCTATCCCGATAGGACCTCATAAAGGAACGGGAGCAGTTGAGAGGTTCCATATTGCCGAGCCGAAGGGCAGCACTTCTGTACGTGATCGTAGTATGTCACGTCGTCTCGTCCCCGCTGCATTGAAGAGTATCTATGCACTATTTCCGGTTCACTGATAAGGAAGATAGAGTTGGGGTGGGGGTAACGGATGTGATACTAAAGTATGACCCCATGCTAACTATGGGTAGAAAGCAGGAACCATTATGTAAAGAATTTCGGGGGGTTACAGATCTCTTATACTACCATCGATCGACAGAGCGGAACAACCAGAAAAAGAAGTGAAGTTAGAAAGCCGTATGATAGGTGGTAACTATCTTGTACGGTTCGGGGGGTAATCGGCGTACTCGTATCAGTGGGGGGGAATCTTTGGCTCTATCGAACATACAGGGAATTGGAGGTAGCATTCTACCGATGTTAAGTCATGGACTGGTTCCTTCAGCCCTTTTTCTATGTGTTGGTGTTCTATATGACCGACATAAGACTCGACTTGTTAGATATTACGGAGGTTCAGTGAGCACCATGCCGAATCTCTCTACCATTTCCTTCTCTTTCACTTTGGCCAATATGAGTTCACCTGGTACTAGCAGCTTTATCGGGGAATTTCCCATCTCAGTAGGAGCTTTCCAAAGAAATAGCTTAGTAGCCACATTAGCCGCGCTTGGGATGATTTTAGGCGCGGCGTATTCCCTTTGGCTATATAATCGTGTGGTTTCTGGAAATTTAAAACCCGATTTCCTCCATAAATTCTCCGATCCAAATGGCAGAGAAGTTTCCATATTTATACCTTTTCTTGTTGGAGGGGCGACCGCCCGTTGAACTACCAAAGAAAAAGGGGTAAACCAATGTGATCATGACATTGTAGGTGCTTGCGATGGGACGGATGCGACTTCCCTCAGTTGGTTTGGGTGGCATAGCCCGTTGCAGAAGTCCCCCCTTTTTTGATCCATTTCTTTAGTCTTTAGGGAGCCAAAGCTTGACTTTACTAATAAAAAAAGGCTCGCGCAGGGGCCTTTTTTTTTGGCTGAGCCGTATCTTGCTGGGTGGGACCAAGAGAAAGAAAGGACGGGGGGCAACCATGCATGGTACTTCTCGACCGTGTCTCCGAGGGACAGTTGAACGAGCGACTCATGAATGCTGCCGGGTTGGACGAGCCAATAACTCGAACGCCTTCGGTCTGTTTTTTGAGCAAGAATCACTGCGTTACCTTACCTTCACCATGATACGGACTCCAAGTTCTTATGGCGGAGCACGAGGAGATTTATCATCAATATGATGATGGGAATGGAAACCAGAAGCACGACCGGGGTCCAAGATAATAAAACCATCAATAACAGTAACGTAAGCATGAGACTTTTTGGTAGTACCGGTGAACCAGATGGCCGCGGCGATGGAATCTGGGACGGAGGACTCGTAGTATCTCTCTAGATCTGGCAAAAGCGAAAGACCTCCTAACGTAATTCGAATGGGGGCGGACCTGACCGCTGAGCCCACTCAGGCCTCGCAGGGCGGGCCCCTGTGGTTGCGAGCTGGAGCTGCCATAGCTTATGGCTAGAGCCATGGGGGGCCCCAGCAGAGAGAACAGTAAGGATAACGAGCGCTCCGCCCGCCAAGCGGGCGGCAGGAGCAAGTGCTTGGTAGGCCAACAGCCCTGTGAACCGGGCGGGGCACTCGACGAAAGGGGGGCACACTGAGCAAGTACGAGAAATTGGCCCCGCTCCGCTTTATTAAAAGCAAGGACCACTACGGGAGGTCAAACCAAGGACCTATGCAAGTCGGGGCTCGTCCCCGGTCAATATTGGATCAAACAATAGGGGGCCGTAGCACTGACCTCTTTTTTTATTGATTCAATACAATTAGGGGAAAAGATCGTACAGTTCCCTACCGAGACAAGAGAAAGTCTCAACGGATCCTCCGCGCGCTGGGCATACCTCTTCTGTGCGTCTTTCTCGTGGCGGGAACAGAACAACAGGGAAAGACCCGGCCGACCCGCCCCTGACTATTAAAATAAAAGGGCGAGCTTTATTTAAGAGAGAATGGGGAGTGAATCGAATCCGTTTTCGTTCTTGGTTTGGTTCGGGCTCCTCTCGATCTTATTCGTAGTTAGGAAGGGGGAAGGAGTCTAAATCAATGGACATTAATGAACCATCATTGATGGACGTTGCACATGACACACGATCAATTCGACTCAAGGTCCGGCGCTAATAGAAGTAGCGGACTCTCCTAGTAGCGAAGGAAAAGGGCAGGGCTTTTTTCGTCGTAATAGTGGGCGGGTCTCATGAGATCTATGCCGGCCGTCGGAATCAAATGAAGGTCGCAGCAGAGCAGCGGGGCATAGCGGCGCCCTCGCCTGGCGCCATTCTCGGACCTAGCTGCAGACGACGGGCAGGCCGGGCCAGAATTCAGACCAGACTCTTCTTTGTTTGAGCTGCTCCCACGCACGCAGACCGGAAGATCTCTGTTGTCCTGGACTGGACAAGTACGTAGAGATCTTCGTGGGACCGGGGAGGGAGTCTCAATCGATCTTTTCTAGGATTCCTTCTCACGCCACGCACGGAGATCTTTCCATTGTCAGAGGGCTCCCCCCTTGAACAGACTCTTAAAGGTTAGGTTACTACCTGCCTCTACGGAAGAGGTTTACTTTGTACCGCCCGGAGGTCATATAGATCGGAACCCGGAGCGATAAGAACGAAAGCCCTACCCACAGCTACACCTACTGGCGCTTCAAAAGGCTTTGATTCTACGCTACTGAAAGCCTTTTTTTAGGTCGGGGGGTGTAAGCCCCGAAAGCCTTTGGTACTTCGGTAGGGCGAGCAGCCCTTTTAAAAAAAAAAAAGGTTTGGAACCCTTCCCCTATTTCTGCATTTCATTCTCTATTCGGCCCGCCTCAAACAAAATGAGAAAAAAGGAGAGGCCTATTGATTCGAAGTCACTACGAAAGGGTCGGTCAATAGCATAGCTCTTTCTTTCCCGGGTCTCCTTTCGAAGGAGAAAGGCCTTCGCATTCCTAATCCGGTGGGGGGCCGGACGGCTTTGTTTGCCCCAGCTTGGCGAATCGCATCCCCGCGCAACGACATTGTTTGTGCGCCCCTTACCGTTCTCGCTCAGTGTTTGCAACGGCTGGGGAGGCTGTCGTAGAAGCGAAGCCTATCGCCACGCCGACCATCAAATACGAGATGGGGCCCCTTCTCAAAGATTTGATGGAATGGCCCCAAGAGCGCTTATGTCATATGGGAACTCATGGCTGGAAACAATCCTTATGGTTTTGATATCCGGTAGGAATAAAAAAAAGAAAAGTCCAGGTTGGTTGGTGAGCCTAGTGATAGGAAACTATCTAGCTTGGTTCGGAGAGCACTTGTTGGGTTAAAGATTTTTTTTTGCTAAATGTTACGGCCTAAATGCTAAACTATTGACCCTACTTGTTCGGATGGGTGTTCACCCCAAAGTGTTCCCGGACCACATGCATACATCCGTAAGTAACTTAGTGCAACATGGCAAATTTCATTGAGAGGAATCAGTAAAGAAAAGAAAAACGAACATCTTACTTAACTTAATTAGTATTTGAGAGATTGTCCTCGGGCTAAGGAGTGTCCACATGAGTTCGTTGAGGTGTCTACACAGGAATAAAACCCTCTTTTATATTCTGTCGAGAGTTCGGATTGCTCCACCTAAGTAGAACGAAAAGGATTAATTTAAAATTAAAACTAGTTAGAAGAAGGCTCTTTGGCAAATTCTTTAGATCTGGGTAGAGTCTCGCTCAGTAAAGAGAGTTGTAGATTCGTAAGATCATGATAAAGTCCCCTTTACTTTCGATTATATTAGTCAAGCGCTAGCGCGCTACAACTAGCATAGCTGCCTTCGGTCGGAAAAGGCTCTAAAGCCCCTACTCCTAAGTTGGAGCAACAAGCAACGGATTGAGCGCTGTAGGTCTTCTATGAGAGAACAAAGCATGTAGAAGTCGCCTTACTTAGGGCATTTTCTCGGGGAAAAGGTGATTGCCGAAATCATCAGAACACCAACCATGAGAAGTGAAGATCAATTGCCGATCTCTTCACGAAAGGATTGGTAAAGGCCCTCCTTTTTCTTCTCACTCGCAAACAGGGAATGATCGATATCCATTCTCCTGTTTGAAGGGTAACATGTAGAAGTGATTGTTTGATTCTTCAGTCGAATTAAAAAAAAAATAACAAGAGAAATCGAATTTCTCTTAAGGGTCTTACTTTAGCCCTTCTTTTATTATTAAGGTTAGGGAGCTTTTCCTCTTTTGAGGATGTATTAATAATCTATAAATATATTATATCAAGTCAATAGAATGTTGCATTCTTTTGCTTCACAACTTTGAGTTCTAGATTTCGATAGGGACAACCACATCAGTTCGAAAGACAAGGGTACCGTGGAGGGAAGTTGTTCGAAATAGAAAAGAAGAATGAGGTCATGATCGGAAGCGAATGTGGTCCCCACTTTTTGAATAGTGTCCTGCAGATGGTCTTCCCAATCCGAGTAGATTAGGAAAAGATCCAGTCTGCATCGGATTTCCATTTCCTTCCCTTTCCTCATGTTAGACCAAGTGAAAGAAGCGCCATAGAGTGGGAGGTCAACCAAATCACAATCAGCAATGGGATCCGCGAAATCTTCAAGACCTCTTCTCTTATTTTCGGCCAGTAAAGTAAGAACCCCTTTCATATTTTATTGCATAAGGCATTCATTTTACTTTCCACTAATGCACCAAGCAAGGTAGGTTGGAAACGGTATGGATGAATCTGAGCTCATTCTATAGGTCTTGCTTGTGAGAAACTGATGCTGGAGCATAGACTTATGTAGCCATCCATTCCAAGTTGTGGTCTAGGGAGTGTATTCTATAGTGATGGTCTAGGTTCCAATGTGAGTTGGGACAGCCTTTTTTTTTATTTGTTTAAATTAATCCAAGAGCCACCATCTCTACTTTTCGAAGGAACATAGCAGCTGCCAGCATCTTTTTATCCATTTTTCTTTTTTACAGATAGATTACGTCCTCTTTGACTTGAGTTTCCTGGAGCAAAATAAGATATACTTTTTCTTGGATTTAATGCAGCCCTTTGCGAAGCTCGCCCATTCAAAGCCCTAAAGTTCCAAGAGGCCACTATCGTGATTGAGAATGAGCCGGGCGAGGGGGAGAGATGGAAGGCCTCTACTTTTGAACCTTTGATTCCCCCTTTTTCATTTCGCCGTTGAAGCTATTCCCTGCTTTGTCTTTTCCGTGATGTCAGGAGCTACACTTCTTGCGATGTTTGATCATTTTCTGCTTGCATTCGTCTGGAATTAGGTTTCCAGGGCTGTTGAGAGTTCCAATTTGAGCATTATTATCCGGTGGATAATCTTCCGATATTCGAAATTTGCATGAGTTGAATCAAAATGAACATATAAAGATGGGCTGGAAAGCTGCCTACCTGCGAAAGCCGAATAGATCAGATTTTAAGGCTCCCCATTCAAATCAGCATCCTCCATCCTCCAAATCTGGTTGAAATTCCACAACTCCGTATGGGCTTTCAGCTGGTGCTCACGCAGAGCTTCTAGAACAGTCTCCACGTGTTTCAGATACTCCTCCCAGGTCTTGCTATAAACCCTACCAACGTGTGCTTTTTTTTTCTTTAATTTCTTACTATAGTCACATCCTCATAAATAGTTCTATGAGATAGGCTAATTTCAGTCTTTCAGTAGTGAAACACGATTTCAGTATTCAATCTATCCCCTTCGTTCTGGAGTTCAGGACTTATTTTCTATGGTCTCTTTTCCTTAAACTTCAGCCCTCTTTAAGCTCTCTTCTAGGGAATTTTTGCTTGGTCTAGTAACAAGTCTCGATAAGCTGTCGCAATCAGGCAATTCGTTAAAAGAGATATCTGATCGATCTGTCTTTCAATACTGACTCTTTTCCTCTTTCTGTTGTTTCTGATCTGTATTGCCTTGAAGAAAGAAAAGAGATATTTGACTTCTCACCCTATTAATAACTTTGTGTCCTATCAAGCTTCCTTCCTTTAAAGCTTTCGTTTCAGCGATAAGATACCCTCCTGAAAGATGCCCTCAATCATCCTCAGTGGAAGAAAGCTATGATAGAAGAAATGGAGGCTCTAAAGAAGAACGACACTTGGGAACTGATCACGTTACCAAGAGGCAAACGTACGGTTGGCTGCAGGTGGGTATATACCCTGAAACACAAAGCTGATGGCTCTATCGAGAGGGCTCGTCTTGTGGCGAAAGGTTTCACACAAACCTATGGCATCGATTATCTCGAGACGTTTGCTCCTGTGGCCAAACAAAAAAAATTCCATACGAGTCATTCTGTCAGTTGCAGCTAACAGATCTTGGTCACTGCATCAGCTCGATGTCAAAAAGGCCTTTCTTCATGGAGACCTCCACGAATAGGTTTATATGAGTCCTCCACCAGGTTTTCGAGCTCAGGGGGAGGAAGGGAAAGTTTTCAGGTGAAAAAAGGCGATATATGGTCTCATATATATCTCTCCTCGGGCTTGGTTCGAGATATGAAGTTTGGTTATGACGAAGATAGATGGGTTTCCAGAGAAGGAATGCTGATCATTCCGTGTTCATAAAAAGGAAACAAGAGGAAACTACTGTTCTCCTAGTGTACTCAGTTTAGAACTCGAAATTCACAAGTCTAATTATGATATTAGTCTGAAAGGCAGCTAGTAAGCAAGTCGAGTAAGACTGCTATTATTAAGTCGAGCGAGCTTTCGCTAATACTAATCAAAGACGAAAAGCTAAAGTCAGAATTCGCATAGAGATGATAGGCGCTTATCTATCGTGGAGCTCGGTAGTCTTCCTTAAAACCGCTACCGATTCTTGAACAGAAAGCGGTATGCTTGCGAAGACCATTTCAGGTCTATCCGTGTTAATGAAATCCATCCCGTGAAACAAAGGATAGTTCATTCTTGGGGTGAATAAATAGAGACAACTGCTACGGGATAGAACGTAACTTCGGGATCAACCTCAATGAATTATGGCGTAACGGGCTTGGTATAGATCCGTAGCCCGCTCTGGGTCTTTAACCGAAACTGGGACTAGGCATGGAAAAGCTCGATCAACGTCCTCCTCTCCCGAGGTTCTAAATGTGGAGATACCTTTACCGTCACCTGTTAGCTCTGTCCGCCACGGGTTAGCGAATAAAAGTTCATCGGGACATTTTCTTCGACTACTTTTCTATCATCACCGTTCTTAAGCCTAGACTTTTTGGGGGTCATATGCAAAATCTCGCAAAGCTTCATTCTACAAGCATTCCGATTTAAATTAATTAAATTAAAAAGGTATATGGATTCCGGATCATAAAGAAAGGGAATTTATTCTGCGACCGATGTGACCGAAGATTGAATTGGTACCAACGAACCAGGAACTGATGGAATTGATGATTTGAACAGGGTGCGGAAGAAGAAAGATAAAGGTAGAAATATCATTCCAAAAGGAATTGACTCCTCAGAGGGGGTAGGAGAACTAAGCTAAGTAAGAAAGTCTTTCTAGCTATAAGAGAGCAGAGTTATAGCAATTGAACTCTTTTCCTAAGGGTTATTCCTCTTATTTTAAATAGCCAAGGTCTTTGGGTCTAGGGCAATAAAGAGTTCCGATTGGTAATACATACGAGGCTTAGGTTTTTTTTCCTCAACCGGGAATCTTGCCCGACCCCGAGCAAGGGCCTAATTCACGTACGTAAAGGGAAGGGTGGGGTAGGTCTTTCACTCTTTTTTTTTTACGTCAATAGATGAGTGAAGCGAAGGGACTATCCACCGATAGGCACGAGAGGAGTTCCTTCCAGGAGAGCATGTAATTGAAGAAAATAAAAACCACACCAAGCTATGGGTGCAATCATTACATATGACTTGGCTAACGGGCGGGCCTTTTTTATTTTTCGCAAAGCTTGGCTAAAAGCCTTCTTTTCCTAAATATTGGCTAGCTCAGATAAACATTCCAGCTATTCAAAGAAGGCGGTCCTGAGCGGATGATCTTCGGATTCCATAACAGCACGTCCGGCGGCTATTCAAATGGATCCAGTTCCTACCCGCCCGCAACCCTTCTTGGGAATGGAATCCTATCGACAGGGTACTTTTAGACCAAAAAGATTTGAGCAACTTTCACTATGCGAGGGCTTTGGTCTGCTTCCTTCTTTTCTTTTGAATCACAGGAAATGATTTAATCTCGAACAGGGCCTGACTATTCAGTTGAAGTGAGAGTTGGTTCAACTATCGAGGATAGAAATTTTTAGGAATTTTTTCAAGACTGCCGTCTTTGCTAGTAAGTGGATCGGAACGCTAACGGCGAGGTGCCAACTAACCTTTGTCCCTGTCCCTCAATCAATCAATGGGGCAAGTCGAGGCATGTCTTCTTTCTTTCAAGCAAGAAAGAGTTAGCTCCTTTCTCTGAAAGATGAGGAGAACAACTTGAAAGGGTTGGACCAGGCCTGCCTACTTACAAAGCGTTAGAAGCCCTTAATTAAGGAGGCCTTTAGTAAATCTGGAGTGTTCCCTAGCTTGATTCTTTCTTTGCTTCCGTCGCTCAGTGCATCCCCACTACCGCCCCTGACAAACTTTCTGTCTAACTGTCTATCTCTCTTGCTCGGTGTGCTCGTTACTCGTTTAGCTCGGCAACAAGCAAGTAAGTAATTTTTCCTCTGCGTTTCGTTTCTAAGCTAGGTGACCAGAGCTTGGGGATTTTGTTTAGTTAGTAAGGGAGTAGGCAGGGGGGGAGGGCTAGGGTGGGAATAGATTGTAGTGAATTGTGGGAGTTTCTAAGGAAAGCTATCTTCTCAAAGTAAAATCTTCAAAAGGATGGAGTTCCAGCAAAACCCTTTCTAAGGATGAGGACGGTAGTTCGGGAGTTCGCTCGAAAGAACTGGTGTACCAAGGGTTTCGATCACTCTGTTAGATCCAAGGCACGTCTTCATCAAGCTCTCGAACAAAGAAGATATGCACCAAAAAACAAAGAGAAGTTTTTGATTGAGGGATTGATGTTTAGGGTTTTCTGCTGGAGCCATGATTTCCGTCTCCGCAATGGTGATCCAATGCGCCTATTTGGGTATCGCGACCCCATCTGCCTATTGTCTTCTTCTTTGAGTTTCGCCTGTTTTCTATCGTCTCTACTTTCGGAATTGGCCTGACCCTTGAAGGTCCTACGAAGCTTGTCTCACGCCCCCCTCTCACAATAAAGCTAGGGTTTGTGTAGAAATCGGTCTTCTCAAGGAAAACCTCCCAAATCGTGTTTTGATTGGATCTACTGTGTATGTATGGATCACTAGCAAGAAATCGTTTCTTTTTTAATACCTAAGTTCTGCGCGCATTGCAGACGACAAGGTCATGCCCGTCACGAATGCAAAGTGGCGAATAAGGAACCAGGTGTCAACCCGTCACCGAGAATGGCCTATGTTCCAAGAACCAATGCTACCCAGCACCTACCACTGAAGTTAGCCTTCGTGATTCAGATGTTGCTGCTGCTGACATGCAAACCATTGAAGATGGTCCTCGGGGCGAAGAGCTTGAACCAGATAACAATCCCCAAGCTTCTGTTCTTCAACAACCGGAGTATTTAGCTATTGGAAAATCGCCTTCGGTTAACGCAGCCCCTAATACCGGCGGTAGCTCTGCCTCATGGGGACAGCAGGAAGAGGAAAGAGTTTTCAGAAATTTTGTTGATAATCAAGACCCCCTACGGATCATGCACTGGATCCATCCGGCCCGGAATCCAATGAACCGATGGTTAACCCTCTTTTTTTAGTGATTGCCATACAGAGACAAGTTCGCGCTTTTTCCTTAGAAGGAAGGTCCTCAAAGCCTCTTCATTCCAATGATCATGATGAAGAATCCAATAGCTCCTCTCGGGACCCACAATCATCTATCTTTGAGAAAGATTTTAAACCGAAGCCTCCGAACAAGGCAAACAAATGGCAGCACCTGGGTAAGAGCGCGACTACTAGGGCACAATCCAAACTTGGGGCTAAGCCCCACCCCACTATATTTCATAAATTTCCACAATTGCAATTGTTTGGGATGCAAGGGGCGTCAGCAATGGCCCCACGCGTAGGCGTCTCGACGATCTTGCTCGGACCGGGCTTTAGTCTTTGGTTGTCATCCTGGAACCAATGGTTAGAAGGGCCTACTATGTATCAAAATTGAAGCGGAGATTGCGTATGGATGGATGAATGTCGAACATCTCGCTCGGATGAATCCCCTGCCAATATCTTGGTCTTTTGGAGAGAAGATATCCTTGACCTGTCCATGATTGAAGCCAATGCCCAATTCATTTCTACCAATGCAAAGATCAAATCTTAAAATACTCAAGGTGCTCTCCTTACGTAAGTTAACAAAGTCAGGGAGATTTCTCTTTCCACAAAAGCAGCTAGCAAGGGTTCCAAACCTTAAGTGACTTAGTCAGTAAGTCCATTCGCCGGTATGGCGAAGCAAGGAAAGCGGCTAGAAAGACAAAGAGCTAATGATGACTAGCCTTAACAGGCGCTAGCGAGTCACAAGGTTCGTTCATTAGTAAGTTGTCGAAGGGTATTTCGTAGCCCTTTCATTTTCTTTAATAGAATTGGTAAGCCGGGTCAAGCAATTTTGCTATTAGCGGCGATAGCCTGTTTAGATTTAGATAAGTTAAGATAGGTAAAGTGAAAGACTCTTTCGGGTGTAAGACCTAGCCTTGTGAGTCGAAATAGAAAACAACTTCTTTTCCGGGAAGCGCTAGTTAAAGTGAAGGAAGTTAGGGTGCGACACAACGAGAATGTCTTGTTCTAGGCGAGTAGCGGTAAGTGAAGTAAGTTAAGGAAGTCAAAAAGTGCAAGTGGTTGATTGACAAACTATTCTGGTAAGCACAGGTTCTTATTGTTCCTAAAGCTCTGGACCTCGAAGCCCCTATCACGTAAGGCGTTTGATCAGGCGCCTACTCCTCGAACTTCCATTTCAATGTGTCTTTCCCAAAATCTTTGGTATGCCTTTTCCTGGTAAGAAGTAATGGGAAAGTAGATAGGGGAATCTAGGGTTCAATGTCCCCTATGTTGAAGAAAGGGGCGGATGCTTCCCTCTAAACCGGTCTTTCATAGATAAGAAGGGTATAGTCTCACTCCTTCTATCGAGGGGTTTTCCCTCTCTTTTAATTTAGCTTTCTGCTTCAAGTTCGCCAGCGATGGAAATCTTTCTCGACTCACAGATAAGGGATGTATGATTCCCGAACCTTAACAAAAAGGATTGAGCTCCGCGCATCCCTTGATCTCCGCCTAACCGGGGCTAGGCTAGTTTCAGTGTTTGGTTCCTGACTTGATGGGATGGGAGTCACAAGGCTTTAAAGAAGGCCGAGGAGCGGGGTGGAACGAGATTCGCTTTGGTTTTTATGCTTTGACCTTGCTCATATATCAAGGCGGAGTCTAACTCCTTATGTCTCGGAAAGACAGATGTGCTTTCTGATACACTGGACTAAGGTGACTAACCCACAGGACCAGAGATGAGACAGAGACTGAGACAACGATTTTTCGAAGACACTGTGCCCGAATCAAGGAAAGCTACTGTGCCTGAGAAGAAAGAAAGATATATTTATTTAGAACAGCCTTTAAGAGATAGGGGTGCCACAAGCCTAGGTCCCCAACAGAAATATTTGATATTGGTTTGGTGGACAGAGCCTGGGTCGCCAAGCCTAAGCCCCCCGACAGAGAGTATGGATCACTATGTCTCAAAAATGCGTCTTGCTTAGGTTGAAGCAAATGCCAGTATAGTTGCTGTTCTTATGCCGCTATTAGTAGATCAAACGCTCTTCTTTCTCTGATCTTTCGGAGTAGATCTTTCCTTAGTCGAGTCAGATCCGCACCGCAGGTTAATCTCTCGTTTTTTGGAGCTTGACTTTACTAAACTAAACTAATAAGGGCTCGCTGCCCCTATATGCTTCAAGCTCGTATCTTCGCATCTTGCCTTTAGGTTTTAAAGACTTGCATGCTGATGAGCTCTTTCCCTCGGGTTCTGTGACTCGAGTAAGAGGAGCTCTACGCTAGAGCACAAAAGAACGGCATCTCTCTATCGGATTGCCTTAGCCCTTTGGTATCCCATTGGCTTACTCCGACGGTATTTGTATCGGAATCTCGTTCTGATAGACTTGCTTGCGCATCTTGTCTTTGGTTTGATACACTTATATTATAGTCCAGTGGCAAGATTAATGTCTTTTATTGGCTTCTCTGTCCCTGGAACAATATTTCCTCTTTTCTGTCTCTGTCTTTTTCAAATAAAGACCTCTTTCTGTCTTCTCGGGCAGTGGGTTTGCCAACTCTATTGCTCTTATATCGGTCTGAATTCCTCTTCATCTTGCTTTTCACTTTAGGTTTGTGGATTCTATTTCCCCCTGTGCTTTCACTTCCCCTTGCCTCGAGATCGTGCCTTTTTTACTCGACTCGCTCCCTGCTCAAAAAAGTCGATCTTATTCCGCAACTCGGGTCGATATGTTTGGGAGTCATGGTCACATCATGAATTTTTCTACCTGTCGCGCTCGCGTCATTCGCTGGCCAGTCGGGAGGATAGTACATTCCAACTCACATGCTTCCCAAACCAAGACTCGGGGGCAACAGCGCGACTGCTAAATCGACTGGATCTGGATCATCCGGAACTACATCTCAATCTCTGACTATGGCGACTAGGACTCTCTTCGGATCACGATTTCTAAATGCCTGGATCGCTCTTCCGGGCCGGATCGAGCCTTTCAATAGTGCTTCGTATGTAGTAGCGAGCAGTTCCTTCCCAGATCGAGAAGCTTGAGCAAGAAAGAGATTCCCCCATACAGATAGAGACGCCTATAGCAAAGCCTCTGGCTTTGCCCCCTTATCGACTACGGGTGAATCTCTTCGATCCGGAATTTAACTATCTCTAAAAAAAAGGCTTTGCTGCTGCTAGCTCCGCCACTGGGCCAACTTAAACTACTGCCATAGGTCCCTCTCTATCCGGGTCCTCACCCTCCACCGGAACTCCTGCGGGTTAGAGAGATGGAACTACTGAAGCTGCTCCCTCTGCTTCTGGAACTGTAAAAGGGTTGGGGGGCAATCACTTTTTAGATCATGGCTTGTTATTCTGGAGCCTTTCCCTTGACAACCGAGCTTGCCTAAGGACGGCGTAGAAGAGAAAAAGTCTAGGATTGAGATCTGAGCAGGAATTTTTCCCGGGTGAGTGGCTACGTTTTAGGGTGGTAATTTTTTGCTTGGTCGAGCAGCTGCCCTTGGCCAGGAAGGAAAGGTGTTCCATAGCATCTGGGGCCTCGGCCCTGTTCTGGTTACTACAATTAGTGTAGCACCTTTATTTTCAGGGCTGACTTCGGAGGCAGCTATTGTTTGAGTATAATCCTGGTATCTTTCTACAATCGTCTTTGTGGCTCCTGTTGTTGCAGAGCCTCTGTGCTGTTGGTTTGACCCTGCCCGGTAACGGGTCCTTTCATATTCTCAGGTTCCGATTGTCGACAAAAAAACCAGCTAAGTTATTTTTTCCTTCCTCCAGTAGGTAAGGCAATAAGTTTTGCAAAGTCCAACAGGCATGAGTAGCATGCCCGTGGTACCTGTGGAATCAACTGTATGCGTTTGGGTGAAAGTTCGTGGGTTTGGTGTAGTGAAAGAGAAAAAGTCGCTTAAGTTTCTGAACAGGGCAAGCATACCTAGGAAATCGAGATTGGGATCCCATTCATCCAGCGGAAGCAACGGCTAGGGCATGGACAATAAAAGATCCTTTTCCATAGCCGGGGTCCGGAGGTTTGTCGTAGCCGCAGAAGCTACGACATGGGCATAGCTAGGTGCTGGCTTAAGTACTGGTGAAAGTACCTGAACCAGTGGTGACATCGGCAGGAGAGGCTCCAGCACAGGTAGGTAAGGGCGAAGTCATCATAAGTGGTTGACTGGGCCTAGTCGGTCGGGGCCCGCGAGCTTTTAAGGCAAATTCATCGTTTTTCGCTCGTCTTTCATGCGTGCCTGTATGAATTGCATAAGTCATTGTGTTTTGGCGGTGGAGAAGTAAAGAAGTGAACAGTGTTTTAGTATTTAGTTGTGCGAAGCGTTGTTGACAAGACTTACTCAACTCACTACTTTCACCTGCTTCCGGTGACAACTACCACTCTCTTATGAATGGGAGGGTAGAGTACCAAGACATAGGGGTTGGCCAGCGAAGGCGGTTTATTTAGTACCAGATATACGTATTTAGAATTCTTTTCGGGGCTGTTCAAAGGCACGAGAGATAAGGAAAACGGAAAAGCTTCTCAAACCAGAGTAGGAATTCGATCAATCGCTATCAATGCCAGGAGGCAATTCATGGGAACGATAACCTTTTCCGAGACGAGTAAAGCGAGGGATAGATAGGATAGATGAATAGGTTTAAGCCTTTATCCGCTTGAAGGGATGAATTTCAAATTTCTAAGGCTTCCCGGCAAGCAGCTAGGGAAGCATTTATTCCCAAGCGATAGGGCTTGGAGTTCTGATTGATGCCTTAGTCCACTCCGAGATAGAAAGAGACTCATAATGGAAAAAGATATGCTCTTGAACCCCAACAGTAAGTTGATCTGTTACTATCGGTAGGGACGGGAGACAAAACAGCCACTGATGGGAAAGCGATAAGAAGCCCGAAAGCGATTCTGACACAAGATACGATGACAGGGAGGGAGTTCGATCAGGAATAGACAGAAAAAAAGGCTGCTAGGCTCCTTTCTTTCTCATGGGAGGGGTTCGCATCCAACCCTTATCGATACCCCTCGCTAGGACAAAAAAGTGAGTCGGGTTTTGATCCGGTTCCGAAATGAGTCGGTGTTACCAATGACTCGATACCCTGCCGCTACCGAATGAAGTTCGTCCTTCCCCCCTTTCCCTATAATAAAGTGAAGGCCCCCGTAGATAGATGTCCCATATAGCCCCTCCTCTCAGGGGTCGGGAACGAAAGCTTTCTAATGTGGGCAGAGACTTCAGGATCCTCAGGTTCGACATTCTATCTCTCTGGGTGCTCTTACAATCTAAGACATTTATTTGTTTTCATCCCCCGGGCCAGTCGATATCTTTTCATTCGGACCAGGGGAGGGAAAGAGAATGGATCATGTTATCCATGGGTCCGGCGGAACGAACATTGATGGTCAGATCCCTCTAGGTGCATTCCTTTGTTGAGAGTAGCATGTCTAGTATTCCTGGTGAAATTAAGACTGACTCTATACTATCGTTTGCGAGACTTCACTCCTCCGGTCATCTTTAGGAATACGTTATTGCCATCTCCGGTGCATCCAAATGCCTCCCTCATCGGATTAGCTTGGCTACCCGGCTCTAGTCAGACTTGTCTGACTTCTTCCCGCGTGGAGCTAGCATGGGCCTCCCATTCGGTATCAGGACTCAGAGCCCAGTCCAGGGACTGAAGGGGACTAATAAGACTGAATAGACCGACCCTTATCTTTTTCCCTGTCTCCCGCACCGGTATCGGTGGCTGAACCGCAACTGCTAGTGATGGGACGGAGAAAGAACTCCTCCCCGTCAGATTGGTTTTCTCTCTCTAATTAGGAGAGGCTGATAAGAAATCGTATCAGATGCTATTCCCCGCCCAGCCATCGGAGAGAAGAACTGTCCTAGCTGAGCTTTAACTCCTCGATTCAAGAAGAGCTCGGAGATAGGAGGAGAATAAGAGGTTAGCAACGTACGAACGTTTTCCAAGCGAGCCATGGGAGTGACGGTTTTGCGAGCTAGCCCGGAAAAGAGGCGAGCCCGTATAAAGGGTTAGGTATAAAAAAGCTCCCCATGTGCTATCGGGCATAACCGTGGGGATTTGGACATAACTCCCGTTGTTTAAGGGTAAGAGGTTGGTGAATGAGGTGGTTAAGAACAAAAGGTTAGCCGGGTTTGGGATTGGTAACGGACTCGTGCAGAATGCCTAATAGCGAAATATCTGTAAGGCATATACATGAATCGAAAGACAGATAGATATCGAAGTGGGCCAGCGAATGAGTCTACCAGCCGTCTCGTCTATTTAGTATCTAACTCGTCTCTCTAGCTTGGATAGACGATCCAACCCCCTGAAGCAAGGTATGCACGAACCACTTGGGCGAGGTGGGGGCCTAAGCAAACCCTTAGCCTTTGAAGTAAGTAAATCAACCATAACTTTTGAATCCGTTTCTAGAACAAAACAATTGGACATGTACTGATTTCTGATATTGATTTGAACAGTAAGATGCCGCTCGGAATTCAGCAACGACACTTGAACATATACCATAGCAATGAGAGCTGGCTGCAATTAAATGACCAAGATGATTTCGTATAATACAACCACCTCCAGAGGTACCTGGGTTGCCTTTAGATGCACCATCTGTATTGATTTTTAATTCTCCAATCTCACCATTTGACGACTCTCAAAGGAGATCTCTGAGGTTCTCTTGTTGGCCATCTGATCCGCTCCATTCCCTTCTTTAACACATGGGAAGTATGGAAAGAACGAAACTTTAGACGCGGAAATCCCACTCTCAGTCTGACCTACTGAACAGGGTGATATTACACAGTTTGTGGATGTCTCCAAGTGCGGAAAAGTCTCTCGCTATTGTTCTTTTGCTGATCAGATAGTTATGGTCTACTTTATATTTTAGTTACATAGTAAAAATTCAAGTGGTGTACTTTCGGGTTCGAAATTTTATTGTATTTTCTACAGAGCACCCAGGTAAGTTATTTTTAATCCTTTTGCAAGAGATACCCGAAGTGTTTTGCATCACAATCTTCCTAGCAGCAGTTGTTTTCCTTGAGAGAAACAGAGCACTCTTAGACTTGTTAATGCGCGCTGACCTGATGAAGCTTCATACTTGTGAAGAAAGCCAAATAGGTTCGAGATAGATTTCTTTGAACCATTGCAGAAAACAAGAGTCTCGTCCGCATATAAGAAATGAGTGATGCAGATAGATGATCTGCCCCTATAGCTTATGGGCAAATCCCAAAAGTTTTTTTTTGAAGAGAGAAGATAAACCCCTGCTAAGTGCTTCCTCCGCAATAATGAAGAGTCTAGGGTTCCAAACCTTGACGAAGTCCTCTTGAGCTTATAAAGAAACCATAAGATGATCCATTGACCAATACAGAAAAGTTTTTATTTTTCAAACCACTTTTTATGAGTAAAATGAAAGTGTTTGAGAAACCAAACTGACCCATGACTTAAAAAAGGAAATCCCATTCCAGACGATCGTATGCCTTCATCATATCAAGTTTGAAGATGATATTGCCTCCATACGTGTACCTATCAATTTCTCTCACAAGTTCATGAACAATGGTTATGTTATCAGATATTTTTTGATCTTTAACAAACGCACCTTGCTCTTTAGAGATTATGATAGGA
The DNA here is from genome assembly GCA_028015215.1 of Gynostemma pentaphyllum. Classification (NCBI taxonomy): domain Eukaryota; kingdom Viridiplantae; phylum Streptophyta; class Magnoliopsida; order Cucurbitales; family Cucurbitaceae; genus Gynostemma; species Gynostemma pentaphyllum. Next base: position 20,718,636 of record CM051349.1, read on the forward strand.
AGAAGTCGACTCAGCCTGTTGGGTTGGATAGGATCTTCGTGATCACCTTGTAACTAAAGTTACAAAGACTGATTGGCCTGAAATCAGAAAAGGTGGCTGGAGATCCCTCTTTCGGAATAAAGGCAATTGCTGTTGCATTGATCGATCTAGGGATGATACCACCATAAAAGAAATACAGAACTGCCACAATAAAATCATTTTTTTTTATGTCCCATAGCTTTGATAGTCATGGCTGGTCGAAGGTGCCAGAAAATCCATCAGGTTCTGGAGAGGAGGATCCGTCAAGAGAACAGCATCTTTTATGTCTTCTTCCGTTGGAGGTGCACTTAGCATCTCATTTTCCTCAATAGTAACAAGGCTTGGGATGTCTTGTAAGATGCTATTATCAATGGAGTTGGTTTCAGAAGATAAAACTTACTCAAAAAACTTCCAACCAGCATCTCAAATAGCATCTTAGTCTTCGACCTATCTTCTAGCTTGATTTTCCTTCTA
>CM051349.1:20726627-20746627 GCA_028015215.1 Gynostemma pentaphyllum
CACAAAGGACTCCTTACCTTAGGAGCGGGATAAGTGATACATCCCCAGCGCCGGTGAAGAACGCAAGCAAAGCAGGAGCTCGGGCATTGTTATATTCCATCAAGAGAAAGGAGGCAGACTGGTAAGAAGGCCGACCACATAGGGGGAGCGAACCGAAAAGCTCAGCTTTGCGGAACGGACCAATCTTCCGTACCGCCCCCTTACTCTCTCTCTATAAAAAAAGCCTGCGGGAAGCGCGAAGAGCTAAGCCACTAATGTCGTGGCGAAGGTTATACCTCAGAAAGTCAGCGAAGCTAAGGTTTCGTATGTGTTTGTTATATCCTTTCGATCGAGCGACAACTTCTAAGGAAGGCCTGCATTCCCCTTTGAAAGAAGTAAAAAAAAAAAGAGCGATAGGGAAAATGGAGAGAGAGAAGGTTGCAGAAGTGCTTCTAGATCTCATGGAATAAGGCTTAATTTTGAACTCCCATCTCTTGCTTTCATAGAAAAAAAGAATTGTGGAGATGAAATCCTGATTACATTACCGCAGGCCAAAATTTGATTTAGAAGAGCAAGCCAGAGAAAAGAAGCGTTGAGATAATAGACTTTCATCCTAATTTCAGCTACTGAAAAAGGGGGCCTTCTTGATCACCTGAAGATATTTTTAGGCAGAATTGGCATACATAATTATTATCGTGAGGATTGACCTGGCTGGAATACCCGCGACAGGAGTGATCGATCGAGTTGAACAGACAGCTCGCGATTGAGAGACTTTCCTGTTGACAGAAGAGCGATTGCAAGAGATAGGGGAAAAAAGACAGATGGCGCACTGATTGACTTATTGCTGCCTATCGGCCTCCGCTGCTGCCTTTGACTAAGGAAGGAAAGAGTGAGTTACTTACCGCAGGGAAAGAACGACTGAGTCACTGACCTACCAAAGAGATGGAAGGAACGCATGACACGAGAGGGTAGTAACGGTATGAGATCTAGCTATCACAAACTAGATCTCATTCCTACCTTGCCCTCCAATCCGATATGTCCTTTCAAGTGGCTACCTCTCCTTTAAAGTCTTGAATCCCTAGAATAAAAAACTCGGGGTAGAAAGTCGAAATATGGGTGCTCAAAGCCTGCCTTCTCAAGCATTGGATTCAACTGATCTTCCTCCCCATCCGAACAAGTAGGGGGTCAATAGGTTTCATTCCTCCGCTGATCTTCACAGGCCTATTAGAAGAGAGGCATTGGTAGTCTTATATGGGTTATAAAAGATTGAGCGAGCCTGCCTCCCCATTCGGTAGAAATGAGAGAGGTCCTACCTATGCGTCGGTTGGGAAAAGGGTGAATGGTCCCAGAAAAAACCCACTAGAAAGAACGGAGGGTCATCCAGGGTAGTCAACTTTATCCGTGACTCTGAGTACAAGATTTCCGGGATCAAGAAACTCGCAAACCAATATGTTCGGCTGGACTCTTTTCTCGTATGCCCGGAAAATGCTGTTTCGGTATAACTCAGCTTGCTGCATAGCCTTTCTTTCTCGTCCAAACACTCCGGATCTTCACTTCCCATAGGGCCGAAGCTTGACTAAAAAGGGCTTTTTTTATAGAGAGAGAGTAAGGGGGGATCCATATTGCTTGCCACTGCTCTATTCCCGACTCGAAATCCATAAAGGACTTTAAGAGAGGATGAACATTCCCGTTCTATAGGTAGGACAGCCCCCTATTAAATAAAGAAGGGAGAGGGGCAGAAGCTTTCTCTTCTATTCAGCAAGGGATGTCATCAACTCAGCCAAGGCTAGAATCGCTGACTACGACTTACAAGTCAACGACTTTCTCGACTATCAGTCTCCTACTCATGTTTGAAAGGGATATCGCTAAAAGGAGGCCAACTAGCAATCCTGTTACTGGCAGTGGTATATGTATTTCTCCCCCCATATGCTTAAAAATTCCTATATGTTTCCATATTCCCTATAATGCTATACCATTCCCTCTCTTATCTTCCCACTCCCTCACCGGTCCCCTCTGTAAAGATCTTTTCCTGCTTAAGTTAGTTCGACTTCCTAGGCAGCCAGGTCTACGCCCGGAGCATTGTGTCTCGATGGAAATATCCCTTTAGGTTGAGTAAGAAGCTATATCTCCATAGGTTGATCGTCTCAACGCTCCTTTCTTTTAAGCAACAAGTCCTGCTTAAGTAAGCCCTATCATGTCAATGTAACTAGTGACCATCAAATGCTGTAAAATGCCGTCTTTCCTGGTCTCAATTGCCCTTGTTTGCCTTCTCCTGAAAATGCTCTTTCATCGCTCATCAAGTGCTAGTTGCCTAGTCTGCCTGCCAGCTTAGCTTATCTCTTCTATTTCGATTTCTCATTTGTAAGGCCTTCCCGTCCCTTGAGTGAGTTAGATAGCCCATTCCTTGCTGATAGCCTAACGAAGGGTATTTTAAAGGCTCACACTACAACAAGAATCCGAGCTACTAGGAACTGGCTTGAATACAGAAAGAGATTCGTACTGTTTGCGCTTACTTACCCATTTGCTTATTAACAAACAAAGACAGCCATGTTCGCTTACCTACCCCTTTGCCAACCAACGATACTGGAAGGCCTACCTCTGACCCGAGCCCCTTATGATTGCTTCCACTTGAAGAGACTGACTTGCGCCATAAGTACTAGACTTTGATAAAGGAATGGGGAGCTTGTTGGAGACAGGGATATTTATGACTTTTAAAAATTGTAAAAGGATAATAAAACCCAGCAACCGGAAAGCAACTATTAAAGAAGAGGAACTCGATTAAAGGACTCATATAAGACTTATTCCTGACCTATCTCTTCGCATGCTTCTAACGCTCATCCCTTGCAGCTAACTAATGGCAGCCTCTTTCTTGCTACTGTTTACTATTACTCTTCAACTAGAGGATTGGTTAGACCGATTGGCTATAATAGCTAATAGGCTTGTTTCCTTGCTTGCATCCCTTTGATTGCTTAGTATCTTCTCCTTTCATTTTCAATTTGAATAAGGCAATAGCCCTCATCGCAGTCCTGAGCCTAATTTTCATACTTCTTATAGCGGGAAGAAAAAAAGTACATCACCCTGAAATCCGCTCCTTAGCTATAACGTTCCAGAGTCATGCAGAACAGACACTAACCGTCCTCCAATTACTTTACTATTAATTAATTGGACCTTCAAGGAACGAATAGAGTACAAAAACGAAAGATTCGAGCAACCCTCCGAGCTAGGGATATTAATAAAGGCCGTAGCAAGGAGACCTGTTAGAGTAAAGCCTCAACTTTCATAATTTGAGCTTCAGTAGGATAAAACAGCAATCCCAAGACTAGCTTTCCCGGACAATGTATATTGTGAAATGGTGGTGCTATAACAAATCCAGAGTACCTTAACTTGCGGTTGCCGCACAAAGAAAGCAGGTCACCTTAACCAGTCATATCCATTTATGGAGATTCAGGATCTGAAGCTCAAATTAAAGCCATGAAACAAGTAGCTACTCCTACTGCAATTGCAATTGGGGGCTTCTTTTAAGCCAGCCCACCAAAGAATTCCACCTCGACTCCCCTCTACCAGAGAATCCATGAATTCCGGGCACCTTCAGTAGCTGCAGGAATGGGAAAGACAAACAAATAACCAGCCAACTATGTATGCCTTCAAGCCTGCCTTCCTCTCATCTTCCTTATGGAATGGGCTCCTCCTTAGAATTAACGAGATCTAGAGTCTTGGATGAATCTTCTTGAAACGGGTCGATCAACCCTAGAGGACTCGATGGCTTAACAGTCCAGTGAATAAGCTGATTCAGAGAGATAACCCGGGCTTTAGACACTCGCCCGACTTCTAAAGATAGATAGAAAAGGTTGGGGAGTGCCAGATGCGGAAGCAGTTCCAGTCCCAGCTGCTGAGGTGGCGTAGTGACAGGTGAGAACAATAACAACAGAAGCAGCGGAAGATCCTGCAGTAGTATATTCGGTTGTTTGCGGTGGAATAGATTCAAGCGTCCAGGCCAGTAGATCCAGAGCAAATAGGCGTTGACTTAGCAGTGGATTCTAATCCCGATGTTGATCCGACGCAACTTACCGGTGATAGTCGCAGCACCAGGAGCTTTCAAGGGGGGCAGACATGTATAGATAGTAGCCGATAGTGGCATACCTTCCGGATCGAGGGCCCCCCCCGGTAAACACCATACAGGCAAAATACCTGCGGGGGGAGGAGGCCCTTCTCACTTAAGCTCAAGCATTTACTCGTCTTGGGGCTAACGTGGGATCTGCTCAAGGAAGGACCTACCTACCGGTTTAGGTAAATATCTAATGCGCTCCCTGACTGGAGAGGTCATTTTTTGAGGAGAAACTATGCGCTTTTCTAAAATGGTCGGAAGAACGGGTTTCAAAATTAATTAATCAATATATATATATTTATATTAATTACCGGCTGGCTGGTTTTTATGCAAAAAAGACAAAACGGAATTGGATTTCCACTCATAAGGAAGGAAGGTTAGATACCTTTGACAGGGTTGTCTTTTTGGTTTCAATGGGATGGTGTTCAAACTCCCGAAATGCAGTCTAGACTGCGGGCCCTCCCCTTTCTGACTGGACTGACTCGAAGGGTCAATCTCCTCCGGAGCATGCTGCACAGCCACTCATTCGTCCTGACCAAATAGTCGAATCTATCTCTCAGCGATTCTTTTCTCCACAAATAACCCCTTCCCAACCAGCCCGCCCGATCGATTTTGTAAGATCGGCTAATTCAAAGGGTCTGGTCCGAAGTTGTCGGAACGAATCGTTTGCTTTATCGAACAAAGCTTTATTAGGGGGTCTTGGTTGGCCCCCTATTTTCAACCATTACAGCAGGCGTCGACCAGCTTTGCGATACGGACGGACACAAAAAAGAACGCAGGCAGCGGAAATGCAAAAGAGAAGAGCAAAGATTCCCGACCCAGAGCATGTTATTGACTCAACCACAAATCTGTTGAATGAAGGTAGCTTGCTTACTCTCAGCCGCTAGTTAGAAGGAAATCCGTTGACTTCGTTTATGCCCTTATGCAGTAAAGAAAGCAAGTGAGGCGGGCTAAGCTTCCATTCTTAGTAAGGTAAGAGGATTCGATCTTGCACCATCTTCAACTCTTCTCGGGATCCGGTGTTTTTCGAGAAAAGGTCCGATCCTTTAATATCATGATTGGGTCGACCAGGCCAGATCATGAGTGAAATATCATGATCGGGTCGACCAGGCCAGATCATGAGTGAATATAAAATCGAAAACGTACATAGCAGTTCCAGCTGAAATACTTGGAATAATTCTACCACTTCTACTAGGAGTAGCCTTTTTAGTGCTAGCTGAACGTAAAGTAATGGCTTTTGTGCAACGTCGAAAGGGTCCTGATGTAGTGGGATCGTTCGGATTGTTACAACCTCTAGCAGATGGTTTGAAATTGATTCTAAAAGAACCTCTTTCACCAAGTAGTGCGAATTTCTCCCTTTTTAGAATGGCTCCAGTGGCTACATTTATGTTAAGTCTGGTCGCTCGGGCCGTTGTACCTTTTGATTATGGTATGGTATTGTCAGATCCGAACATAGGGCTACTTTATTTGTTTGCCATATCTTCGCTAGGTGTTTATGGAATTATTATAGCGGGTTGGTCTAGTAATTAGGGGGCGGCCGTTCGGTCGCCTATGATACTAGGACCAATAGGTCAAAAATGGGTTTGTGCCGCAGGTGTTGAACGATCTACTCTACACAGGTGTGGGCTTACAGGGCTAGGGCTCATAAACCCTTTCTTTCATTCATCAATAGGGCCCTGGTCGGTCACTTTTCCGGGCCGGGATCGATAAGTGGAAGTCATAAAAAAGAGATCTTTCTCTTCGTACCTCAGATCAAGAGGAAGGGTAGCTTCTTAAGCTGGCCTATATATATTTTTATATATAAAAAGATTCGCTGTCTTTTAACCGTCTGTTCTTCTTTGTCAACGCTACTAAGGACCTAAAGGAAAAGGCGCTACTTAGCCCCCCCCTATCAAGCAAGAAGTAAGCGGCTGAGTTAGCCTAGCCTACCCTACTAATGTATTGTATAGTAGGGTATAGTAGGCGAGCGAGTTAGCGAAGACGCTTAGGCTAATAGATAAGAGAGCGTCGGTGCGTAGCCTTCATTCTACTACGCTACGCAAAGGTTACGAAGTCACTTAGCTCGACGTTAGGAGAGTAAAGTCAAGGGGGAACGCCATACCTACATAGAAGAACCGCTGTTCGTTGACTTTCTAAGGTCTAACCTTTCGCTCCCCTACTGAAAAGGAGCAAAGCTGCTTCGCACCACTGATAGACTACTTAAGATTCAATTCAAAAGGTCCCACTTAGTTTCGTAAGCCTTTGTCATTGTCAGTCAACTAAGTAGGGCCTGAGGCCCCCTGCGAATCCGTAAATCTCAGGAGCATGCCGCAACAAAAGGATGGTCCCCTATGCATTTCATTCTTTCCGGAAGGGAAAAAAAAAGAAGTACCCCCATCATGGTGAACCTCTCCTTGTGATCGGGATGAGGTAGATGCCTCCCAGCCGGGGGGCGGATCGAATCGGAGTTTCCTTAGGTAGCCACCGACCTACAGTTATCCTTAAACTTCCGTGCTTGGTGGAGAAGAAGCGAACAAAGGTACGCTCGCTTCCTGTCTTGTTCTCTGCTGCGAACTGGGATCGCTCGCCAGCTAGGTCAGATTGGAGCAACATTTTATGAGAACATATTACCCTTATTCGGGGACAAGGGGCGGAACGACCTCTCGATCTACTTACAGCAGCCCAGGAAGAAAAACGTCGTCTAGGCGTTCCCTGTTGCTCCGATCTCCCCTACGCCTAGGACGTTGTCTGGGCCAAGAGCCATAGTTAGTTGCTGTTTCCATTTGCTTGTTTTTTTTTCTTGTTGTTGATACCGGCAAGACCCAGCCAGATGATGTCTGCTGGTTGGTAGTGAGAGGACTCTTAGTACCTGCATACCCAAAAGAAAGGGGGCGCTGATTAAAAAACAATCATTTTCTTTTTTTTCTTGCTCTCCCTTAGCAGCGGGGAAGGAGTCCATCTATCTGCCTAGCTTTGGTAGATTTCCTCCAACGCAATCCACAGAAATTCAAGGAATCCCTTGGTGGATAAGTCCGACGACTCAGCAGCAGTGCGGAATTGAGTTTCTCGTCCGGTGGATCTGATCTATAGTTAGGGGGCAATACATACCAAAAGGTTCGAAGAAGGAACGCGCATAAGAGTATATAACCAACCCACCCTTCTGTATAACCTATTCACATTAGTGAAGCGGCTGGATGCATAAGGGAAGTGCACGTTTGTGAGACCTTAGTCGGGATGCATAGGGAAGTCAACCTACGAGCACGGAAGAGCGTGGTACCGCAGCCCCTCTCTAAGTAAAGGTAAAGTCTCTCTTTCAGCTAGAATGTAAGGAAATAGAAAGCGGAAAAGGGTCAAACGCGGTTGCTAGCATCGAAGAGAGCCGTCATAGACGAGAAAGTGGGAGTTCGGACTTGGCGAACGAGCTCTTGCCGCGGGAGAGGAAAGCGGTGCAGGCGAAATAACCATTCCGGTAGTTGATAGTGGAGCAAAGGCTGGATAAAACATGGATAGGCATGCCTTATCATCCAAAAGGATGTAGAAACAGCGGGGTCGATCCCACATCTCATAGAGAGGAGGAATACCAGGGATGATAAGGGATAACTAACTCTACTGCTCACAGGAATGGAGTCATTCCACATTACTCCCGTTTTTTCATAGCTTTATTTAAGAGAGAATAGGGAGTCAGGCTGAAATGGCTATACGGCTTCAAAATGATTTTAGAAACGTATGTTGATTGAACTAATAGGTGCTGGGTGAGGGCTTAAAGACCCTATTTACATAGCCTTCCTGGACACATATTTTTCCTCGGGGCGGGCAGATTTTCCTATAAAAAAATAGGAGATCCGGGCCTTTTTGGGGGGGGCATAACATCGGGTCCTCCTTTTTCGTCGAATGTCCCGGGCCCGATTTAGGGAAAGCACTTTTCCTTTGCAGCAGGGTCGGGGAAAACCATTCAAGCGCCGAGATGGAGATGGCTCTGCTGCGATAGAGGATGAAGGAGAATCCGTAGGCAACTGGTCGTTACTAGAAGATGATAAAGATGCTGGCTGCTCTTTATTATTAGAAGAGCGAGGTGCAAGTGCTGGCTGCTCAATAGAGGGCTGCGACCCTGATTTCCTTGGGACTCTGACTCCCCCTGATGCACGGGAGGCGCAGGAAAAACCACAGGTGAAGAAGATCCAGAAGATGCTGATCCAATAGGCGCCTACTAAAATAAGGGGGAGTAGAAGAACTCGTGCTCATGGAAGGTAACATGCCGGGACGGCGAGAACGAGAAGAAGGATCAAAACATCGAAAGCCTTTCTGAGCCCAGGCATGCCCCTTTAAGAAACATCAGTTTGCACGAGGTGCAAGCTTCTGACGTAGCTGGGCTGGTATATGAGTATAGCATAAAAAATAAGTATAAGACTTTCATAATCAGGTGGCGATCCAAACAGACACTGATATAGAGTAATATAGCCAAGCACAGAGGAAGGCGGTTGATGAGAAAGCATAATCAGGTGGAAAAGGATGGAAAAGGCCCCCAACTAACATAGGGCCACAAACCTTACTAGATAGGGGGGACACGGCTGTCAAACATCAGAGCAAGAGCCGTATCTCTGATATGTGTCTATGCTTCCTTTCCTTTCTGCGACCCCATTTTTTAGGTATATGGGCAGGAGAACTGATAATAAATTCCATGAGTGGCTGTAAACTGAGAGAAAGCTGATGAGACATATTCCCCCCTGAATCTTAGTGCAAAACTTGAATCCGATGACAAAAGAATCCATTTGCAACCTTAGCTTTAAAAAGCCGAAAAGCACTGAAGTACCCCCTATCTAGTAAGGTTTGTGCTTAATAAATTCTTTTTTTATAACGAAATACATCATCCATAAACGAGCTTAGAACTAACCCCCTATGAATTAGTTCTAAGAAAGGAATGCGATAACCAGAGAGAGAAGGCACGGGCGATGGGCCCCATACATCAGAATGCAAAAGGGCTAATGGAATTGAAACAATCAGAAGATTGGAATTCGTAGGTCTTGCCCGTGTTTGGCCAGCTGGCAGCTAAACCAAGAAGAGAATGAAGAACTAGCAAATGCAGGAAGCAATTGAAGGCGTTCTTGTTTGTTCAATGTAGTCGAAGACCTAACAACCAACAAGAAGACCTCTATAAGCCCTTAGTTGCCAAAGATCAGGAAGCTCTTTGTTATGAAGAAGCCACAAAGAAAGAAGAGGAGAATGATGCAGGTCTAAAGCATATATGGGTTGGCTACGGGCGGCACCCTATAGCTATGACATTATGCGTGTGTAGATCCTTGACAACACAGAGGAAGTCGGAGTAAAGATGGCATAGCTTTGGCGATCATCACAAAGTTGTCCAACCAATCCCATTTTTTGAGAGACTTACTTTAGGAACCAACATAGCATCATTGAGATGAAGAACATTGCCAGAACGAAATGATAAAGAAAGAGATCGTACCAATGTCTGAAATAGAGAGTGGGGTGTGGTCACCGGTGAAGACGACACTTTTGCCTTGGTACGGCGAGGATGAGACAAATGCAGCCGGATTGCTCGTCATATGATGGGTAGCCCCAGTGTAAATGTAAAAAAACGAGAATCTAGCTTGGAAGATGAATGCAAAAACGTGATGAGTTGTTTGATGCGAAGCAAAACTCGAGTTGTAACGCTGTGGACATACGATAGCCATGTCTCCTGAGAGAATCAAAAGTATACATACCCAAGTCAATCATAGATGAGAACCCAAGAGACTCTCATAGGATTGCTTCTGCTGTTGATAAGAAGACCGGTGCTTTAGGTTATGAAACAAAGGCCACTGATTATTAAAAATATACTTCCCATAGATCTCTTGGGAAATTTATGTCGCCATAGATCTTTGAACCGTTTCTGGGCACAGCACTTGAACCACTAATGCACGAACTGGTACTGTTGTTAGTCACACAGTTACGGTTCCTGTGAGAGTAGCGTGGCAGGGAGCACACTTGACAGGAGATAGACACAGGCGGTAGAGAAAGAAAGAGGCAAGCCCCTAATTCAAAATATAGTGTGAGGGGGACAGAGCTTCCATTTCCAAGTACAATCCTCCGCCTCAAGGCGTTCTTTTTTTCCAGGAATCTTTCAATCGGAGGAGCGCAACTTTCAATCAACCTCAATCAAAGCCCTGCAAGGGATGTGAAGCCCTTCTCAATGTCTTCCACTCACCCAGTGGATCCAGGAGGCAAGGGGAATCCGTTGATTGAATCCATTCCTGATGATGTGCCGCTAACAAGGCCTACCTATTCTCCTAATGCAACCCGGCGGGGCATGGCATTCAATCCTATCTCAATATATGCTCCTCCAAGGCCTAAGGGTGGATTGAATCCAATCCCATCCAGCATAGGCGGGTAGAGTTCACTCATCCGGTAGCGAGAGGAAGATGAAGAATGAAGCTATAGCCGCTCACCTTTCCGCTATCTGCCTTTAAATGATAGGGAGGCTTAAACAAACAGCCCACCAACCCATCTTTCTTTCTATCTCGAATTCTTGATCTTTGGTGCCAGTGGAGCAAAGGAAGTGGGAGACGAACTCCTCTATCTACCCTAAAAATGGGTTGGATCTATTGAATGAGATCCTGGAGACAGGGCTGGGAGGTATGAGTCGATCGGATGCAGGGAAGCCCAGGCAATCCGTTCCTATCAATCATTCGTCAGGAAGCAGTAGAGAAAGAATCGTCTTTTGAAATCGACTATACATATACAGGTTGAAGGCGGCTGAAAAAAGTTATTAAATTTATTTAATAAAGCATTTAAAAATTAATTAGACCAACAGCCCTCTGTCCGGCAGGCAATTTCCGTGCAACTATGCTTTCTTTAGTCCCTGCTATGCCAGCAATAGGGAATCCTTAGAAAACCGGAACTCCCCCATTCGATATGTGAAACCGGAATGCAAGTTGCGTGATAGTTTGATTCCCCACAAATGAGAAGTCTCCAAGCTTGACCCCTCCCACACAGGGGCGACTGGCTGGGGAAAGAACCCAAAAGAAATAATTGGAGTCTCGACACAGACAGCCTATTTCGAAACAGGGATGAAAGATTTTAGTTCTATATAGTCTTTCAAACGTCTACTGCACTCACGCCTTTCGGTTCCTATTCGAAACTTCTTCCTCGGATTTTGACAAAAAAAGCAAAAAATCTTTGCATTTAAAAAGGGTCGAGTGCTCCTGCCCCTTTCCTCTTTAGGGCTCCTACTGCTGCCCGGTTCTTTTGTCATTTTGAATCGGAACTGGTACAACCCAGTTCATCCGATTACTACAAGGATGAACCCAATCCGGAATATGAACCGAAAAAGAAAAGACCTATTGAACCGATCACTGGAATACCTGTTACAGTACCTATCAGCCAAAAAGGAATCCTTCCAGTAGTATCGGCCATTTACCCCACTTCCCTCCACATTTCATCAAGTGGTCATGCTAGAGACATAAACAGTCATGGATAATTTTGAGATGATATCCTTCCGAATGGGATAAGAGAATTCCAATTCTCTTATTATTATTCTTTTTTCTGATCTTAATTGAAGAAAGAATTAAAAAAGAAAACTGCAGTATAGACTGGTACGATTCAATTCAACATTTTGTTCGTTCGGGGTTGATTGTGTCGTAGCTCTATAATTCGGATTAGGTTTATCGTTGGATGAACTGCATTGCTGATATTGACCCTAAAAAAAAAACGGTAGGTACAGCTAGTCCGTGAACAGCTAACCATCGCACTGTAAAAATTGGATAAGTTTTATCGATAGTCATTTGGTCCTCCTAAAAAGATCTACTAAATTCATCGAGTTGTTCCAAAGGATCAAAACGGCCAGTTATTAATGGAATTCCTTGTCGGCTCTCTGTAAAATACTCATTTGGACGAGGGCTTCCAAAAACATCGTAAGCTAAACCCGTGCTGACGAATAACCAACCTGCAATGAATAGAGAAGGTATGGTAATGCTATGAATGACCCAGTATCGAATACTGGTGATAATATCAGCAAAAGAACGTTCTCCTGTGCTTCCAGACATGCCGAGCTCCACATATTCTTGTACAGTCAAAAGGGGGATCGATTCCGTAAAAGATGAGATCAGTAAATGGAAATTAACGGAAAATGGATCTTTGTAAGATCGTAAATCTAGTACCCAGAGCGTCTTGATTGAGAGTATACCGAAGAAGTATAGCTATCCTTCTTCTGACACAACAACGCAATTTCACAATCCGTATCGAAATGAAGCGCTAGAGAATTTCTTTCTTCTTTTCTTCTTGCTTGTCGATGTAGAATCATGTACCATTCAATAGAAAATTCCTAAAATTCCTGTCGTGCGAGACTTTTGTTCTTCTTATTCGAGATATTATGTGTAATTTAAAAACCTACTACTGAATCTAATGAGTTAAAGTAAAGTCAAAGTGTTAGTTGGTCGTTCCAAAATCGAAAATGTATTCGATACAATTATTTTTACTATTTCTTTAAAAAAGAGTTGCCATATCTCCGGGGTCTGTTGATTCGGAATCACGGGATGAGTAGATGTAACAGATCATGAATCCATTTTTTTTATCTCTGTCACTCTATCTTTGTTAGTGCCGTTTATCATTATAATGACTGATGAATTCAAAACTTTCAATTGGTATTTTTTCTTATCTTCGTATCTTGCAAAAATGGAAACTTAGGTCAATTTTTAAAAAACTATTATTATATAAGAATATATAATATTAACGTCTCTCATTTAGCTCCTTCATGCCTACTATAACTAGTTATTTCGGTTTTCTATTGGCGGCTTCTAACTTTTTAGTTATAACCCCAGCTCTTTTGATTGGTCTAAGCAAGATACGACTTATTCGAAATGAATTGAATGAACAATGAATAAAAATTCATGTTTCTGTGAGATTCTAGGTATTCCATAGTTCCTTCCCGCGTCAATTGCCAATTCTTGGTCATTGAGATTCATGGGCAATTTGGATGTTTATTTAGGTTTGGAACTCTCTCTTTTTTCCCCTTTCAAACAAATCTCAATGATTTCCGTTTTTATATTTTGAATCGCGTTAGGTCTAATTCCTATTATTTTGGCTTGATTATGCGTAACTGCATATTTACAATACAAACGCGGTGATCAGTTGGACCTTTGATTAATTAACATCTCTTTTTTTTTTTACCTCCTCCTTTCTTTAATCCGCAGGAGGTAAAATTCAGGTAGCTGTTCAAGTTAGTGAAGTTATTTAATTGTAATTAGACCTAACAAGAACGGAATCACGCTCTGTAGGATTTGAACCTACGACATCGGGTTTTGGAGACCCACGTTCTACCGAACTGAACTAAGAGCGCTTTCTTAAACTATAAAGAAAAGGATTCTTTTTGTACCCCCGCATGCATATAGTCTCATTAAATTTAAGATTTTTTATGTCCAATTTGAATCGATCTCAATGGATCCCTCGTTACTGCCCAGAGGAGAAGTAATAGGTAGGAATGACAGGATTGGAACCCGTGACATTTTGTACCCAAAACTAAAGGAGCTACCAAGCAGCGCTACATCCCTTTCAATTGGTCTACGGTGGTCATTGAATCAATCCCTGCCCAGTTTTCAAAATCGTTATTTCCTCCATCGATATCAAATTTTTCTTGCCATTTCTTCTTTTTTTCTTTTTGGTTTTTATTTTTTTTATATACTCATCATCATCCCGCCGCTCCTACCAACGGCTTCCTTACTTATGAGAAAAATAAAGGGTTATAAAAAAAAAATAAAAAAAATCCGCCCTTTCGGCTTTCCCGATCGAAATATTTGCATGCGAGAGAGATCCCAATTCCGTGTATCCGGTTAAGCGAGCCCTGCCGCCTCCACCCAGACAAAAAAGGTGAGCGCCTAGCGCGAAAGGTTGCTTGCTTTACTAAATAATATAAGGCGCGTTAGCGCTTTAGTTTTCAATAAGGGGCGGAGCTTGAAGAAGCGAAGCGAGCCTAGAGTTTTTTTACTTACTACATTTTGAAGGCCCCTTTACTTTCGATTATATTAGTCAAGCGCTAGCGCCCTTTGTATATAAAGGTAAGGCTCTTCTGCTATCAATGAAACCGAAAGAAAGACAAAAACCCAGTGCGTTTTGTATAGATCGAGACTTGTTGCAGGATTTTTTACTCATTCCATACTGGGAAGAATTTTAGGAAATCGTTCGATAACACTTCTTCCTATTTCTCAATGATATCCGACGATCAAGACAATTCCCGCGAAACTCTTTCATTTCATACAAGTTTCTTCTTCTTTTTCTTACAAAGCAAATAGCATTTCCTATTGATTTGTCCCCTGGACTGGACCTATTCAGATTCTTAATTATCCGTCGCTACGCTGTTCCCAAGGACTAGCAAAATCGAAATAGCGAAATTCTTGGGTCATCTCAATGGGTTCAGAAACCACACGTTTCTCTGGATCATCATAGCGTACTTCCACATATCCACTCAGAGGAAGGTCTTTTCGTAATGGATGACCCTCGAAACCATAATCTGTTGATATACGGCGTAGATCCGGATGATTGATGGAAGAAACACCAAACATATCCCAAACTTCTCGCTCCCACCGGCCGGCTGATGGAAATAGACTGACTACCGGAGATATTCGTGTTACTTCGTCTGCACTGGTTTGTACACGAATGCGTGAGTTATACCGAGTACTCAGTAAATTATAGACCACTTCAAATCTGAGTTTTCGAGAGGGATAATCAACTCCGCAAATATCGATCGAAACTTGAACCCTTGTATAGGTATGCAATTTTAGAAAGCACAACAATTGAAATAGGTAGTCCGTATTGGTATCCGATCTATTCCCATGTTCCGATCTTTCTCTTTTTTTGACCCATTTCTTGGGGAGAGTCTCCCAACTATATTTGAAAATGGATTGGTTATCCATAAAGATAAAGAAAGCTTTCTTGTAGTTCCGCTTCTTGCTCTAAAAATGAAGAAAGACTTGTAGGAAATCGCCGGTTGGGTTGGTCCAACCAAGAAAGGCATGGGAGTCTTTGGGCATTGCTGAGGATAAAAGAAGACTTCAATGGCCTATTGATTGAAGCTCTACGCTGTGGAATCGTCCGGGTCCCAGGGAGCGTTCGGGTTTAATCATCCTTTGAGTTCAAGGAGGAAGGCTTTATAAAAGCGGCTTTTGACATTCTCAATCGCCTTCATCGCCCTGGAGAGGAATCTTAGGTCGCCTCTCTTCTTCCCCAAGAGAAGAACATTGATTGCCAGCCCCACATCTGACTCTTCATCCACTGGAATGGAACGACGATTCACGAGCTCGGCGGCCTTTTGCTTTAGCTCTTCGGCCCGAGCCTCAAAAAGGTTCATTTGCCGTTCCACCCCCCGATACTCCTTGGAAGACATTAGCCGGCGAAAGGCCTCCCTTTCCTGTTCACTCAACCTTTCTCTGAGGTTGAGCCCTGCGGACCTGATGATCCGCAGGAGGCTCCACGGGAAGCTGCTGCGCGACCTCTGGCGCGACTATCTTAGTCGCGGGATCGGCCCCGCCTAAGGCGGGTGCACGGGAGGGCGAAGGCGAAACTAAAATCGAATGGACTTCTTCGCCTTCCTTCATGTCGTAGCCTTAGCTTATCGACGGGTCTTGCATTAGATACATACAGCATTTTCTTTGACTCATGCCTTGGAGAAGAACGTTCTTTGTTTGAGTTTGAAGTCATTACCTTGCGGGAGCCACCTGGGCGAGACCCTTCTCTCCTTTTTATATTATTTCCATATGGTATGTTGAATCACTTGTGAAGTCGACTTCACTTGACCGTGTCTGCTTCAACTTCACCCTAGACTCGTGTCGTGTAGTGTAGCAAGACTAACAAGTGGTCAACTGAATTTATGAACGAGCAACTATTTTTTAGTTGCAATACCTTTCTCTTTTTTTATTCTTCCTCCACTCACCTCCACGGGCGAATGGAGTCTAATACACTCTTTCTTGGCTAGTGTAGTAGACTCCATTATAGGTCATTCGGAAGGGCTCCGTATAGTTCGATTTTGGGGCGTAACATTGCCTCGACTGACCGAGAAAAACAAGTTCCAGAGGCATCTTCCATTCATATCGATTTTGGTTTTTCTGCACCATATTTAGATCTGCCTCTTCTTCGATCCGGAATTCCCAGCAAATCCTTGACTCCTCGAATACAATGGGATTTCACACCTGGCGAATCTTTCACTCTACCTCCTCTTATTAACACCATAGAATGTTCCTGCAAATTATGACCTTCGCCCGGAATGTGAGCAAATATATCATGTCGATTGCTCAACCGTACTTTGGCTATCTTACGTGGAGCTGAATTAGGTTTTTTCGGTGTTCTCGTTGAAACACGCGGGCGTACTCCTTGCTTCTGGGGACATTGATCCGAAGCTCGAGTACGGTCCGTGCGCCGTTTTTCTTCTCTACCATGACGAATCAATTGATTTAATGTAGGCATCGCTCTTTCCTTTGTCCTTCCCCCCTCTTTTTGCCCTCTCACTAGTGATTACTCCCGATCCGAAGCACCCCTTTTCCATTCATAGAGAAATCCAATCGTCAAAATAAATAAAAAGGCCATCATGGACCAAGATCCAAACAGATCAATCTTGTTGAGAGGTACTGCCCAAGGAAAGGAAAAGGTTACTTCCGGATCAAGGATAATAAATAAAATGGAAACAAGATAAAATCGTATATCGAAACGACTTCTGGCATCACCGGAAGGATCGAAACCACATTCATAGGCCGACAATTTTTCTGGATAGGTTGAACTATTGGAAGCAAATGGAAAAGGAACACCGAGTGGGATCAAAGAAACTAGCGGACTGATCACTAAATAGATACAAATAGGTGCAAATTCTGACATCACCACAGCCCACTTGGTTCTTTCGCTCCTTGATCGCGGAGCGGCATACCGAAAAAGAAAAGAAGAAAAAGCCCATTCCGAAACCTTAACTATCAAGTGAAAGATAATGAAAGAAATTCCAATGATAAATTTAGGAACCCATCTTTTTAGTATAAAGAGTATAAAGGGATGAAGATCAGAAAAAAGCAGCACTCAAACGAGGCGGGGGATCCATGTGAAGCAGACCGACAATCAGATAAGGAGAGATTCAATCAACCTCAGAGAGGAAAACTAGGGATTCCCGCATAATCAGGTAGCCAACCAAGGGGAATCGCGGCAATGAAAGATAGAAACACACAACCACAACAATCAAATAGAAAGACTGCGGCGAAAGCACAACCGCATCTCCGCCATTAAGCACAGCCGGAACACAGACCCAAACTCACTAATCCCCTGATTCTAAGATTAGATATCAGTTAGTTCAATGATAGGTCTTTAACAAAAAAAAAAAAAAGAAATAAATACCTGCCGAAATAATATATATATCTTACATCTCATCTTACATATATTAAATTTTAACGATTTTCCCGTTTTTGAACATCACTGAGATAGGCTTTTCCCCGAACCATTGACTGACCCTTGTTCGGGAGGGAGAAGTTTATTCATTCAATAGAGCTTTATTTGTTTGATCTTGTAAGGGGGGTGTTAGAAATAAGCGACGAAACCGCGGTTTACAACAGAGCGACCCGGGACATCGAGCGAAGAGCTCCAATGCGCGTATTCGGAGCTACGCGGATGCCGTAGTCGCAGAAGCCGGATCAACATCATGACAACGGCATTCTGGAAACTGTTGGGCCAGCCACAATTGGTGTAATGTCTGGGTGCGTATGGCGGTACACTGAGAGCGCCTTTCAAGTCGGCTGACAAAGAAAGAAAAAAGGGTTTCGTCGTCTTTTTCCCGCTTTCACCTTCGATTGCGAAGGGATTTGAGACCGGTTTTCAATTCGCTTCTCTCTCTCCGGCGAGGTTTGAACTTCGCGTGGTGGGAAGGCCTTTGCAATTCGCATCTTCCTGTCCTGCAAAGAAAGTGAAGGGGAGCGGACAGCAAGTTGGAGGACGCTGCAGAACCGCGTGATTGATCCATCTGCGCCATTCCCTAATTGAAGCAAGAAGGAAAGCCTTCAGAGCCTCAGCCCCTACCATTATATTGAAAAAAATGAAAGCTGACTAGCAATCGCTCGTTTTTCTTATTAGCATGGGATTGGATGTTAATAATGAAAGACAGAACATCTATTAGAAGGCAGGCAATCCCCGGGGAATTCCTATCGATTTCCGATGGATAACAATCCATCTTTCTCGCTTTCGCTCTTTTTCCCAATCAATCGCGAGGGTTCCGGGCATGAGAACGCAAGCGCCGGAATCGAACAAAACGTCTGAACGTCCGAGGACGAAAGAAAAATGCTTCGCGGGGAACTCGTTTCATGTCGGCGTATTCGTGCCGGTTAGACGTCGGCCATGAAATCCATCACTATACCGAGCAGATCACGGGCATTCACATCTCGGTCAAACGGAACTATGCGCGATTCGCGAGAGAATCGCCTTCAGCAAGGTATGGCATTCAGGGTCTGAACGCGGGGAGAAATCTTTCTTCATAGATACAAGACATTCGTTGCTGATCTAAAAAAGATCTTATCCCTTTCAAATTCAAAAAAAGGGCGTTAGCGGACGTTTTTCATTCTTCACCCGGTCCTTAGTAGCGTTTCCAAAGTCAAAGTCAACCTAACCGGTTACCTTTGGAAACGCGCTAAAACAGGCCTATATATAGGTTCGCCTTTCTAATAGAATAGTATATATAATTAGCCAGATCGTCTGAAGCATGAACAGAATCACCTTTGTTCCGAAGGCCTAGCGAGTTAAGCGAGTTCCTTTTTTTTTCAAAGGAGGTCCTTTTCTTTCTCCGGACCGATGACTCGCTTGTTCCGTACTGCTAACTATTATAGGAGGATGCCGTCCCCTCGAGACTACCTGTCGTTTCGGTTGTTGAATCTCGTGCAAGTTAGGTTGTGGTTGTATTGGCTGCAAGCGGAACGTAGGCGCTTTAGGTGTGTGTTGACCATGCACTCTCGCGTCATGTAATGTCGTATGTATGATAGAGGTGGTGTGGTGATTGACCTCAATGCTAATGGTTATCCCCAAGGTTCAACGAATGAATAAAGCTATGATCGTACCCGGATAGAGATGATGGTCTTCCTCTGATGTCTCCAAGCCGGCCATAATTGAATCGATAGGCGAGAACAGACAGCTATTGGCTGCTTCGCCTATCGATAGATAGTAGGTTGCTTCCAAGCTCAAACCATTGGAAACGGAATTGCTACTTGATTCTTGTTATTGAGAGAGTGGTATTCTCCGCCCCTGTCAAATAAAGTATAGGGAGAGAACTGGAAGAGAGAAGGAAAAAGAGCAAAGCAAAGGATTTACAAGTCTAATGGGAGAAGAATGGCTGACACGTTGACTGCCTTCCAGACTAAAAAATCTAACCCAAGCGGCCCCGGGGCGGACCCCAACCGAAAGGCGCTAGACGGACTAACGGCAAGCGAGATAAAGAAAGCTGCTGGCCCTATGTGTAAAACCTTGCCGCGGGAGAGTCTTTCTCCAATGAGAATCCAGAAAGTTTTTGGGCAAGACAAGAAAGGAACTCGCCCTTTGTTTGAAAGGGATAAGAGCGGATTGCTGGCGATGACTTGGTGAAGGGAATCTATGAGAGAAGGTTATCGAACCGGGTTCCGACCGAATAGAGCGCGGAGCCAACGAGTTCAGTCGAACAGCGTAACGAGTCTAAGGGCGGAATCAAGCTTGAAAGGAATGGGCGTAGGCTTAATAGTGAACGCAGACCGCTTATAGATATGAAATCAATGACTTAAAAGACAGATGCCGAGAGAAACTGTTAGACTTCTATATTGCGTTGCGAAGAGAGATCGAAGACGCAGATTTTCTGACGCAGTGTGGGCACTGGATGGAAAAGACAGAGAAGAGAACAACCCACCGGAAGGGCATACCTCAGGAGCGCCCCCGGCAAACATCTATCTGCACGAAGCCGACCTATCGA
>CM051349.1:20751627-20756627 GCA_028015215.1 Gynostemma pentaphyllum
ACCCTACCCCCAAACCAGCTGCCTTCGCGCCAAGCAAGACCGCCCTTGTCCCTTTCCTTTCTCCATTCCGCCTCCTTCTTAGCTTTGTTCCAATCGAGTCTAAGGCAAAGCAAAAGTGGTTCGTATACCTCTTTTTTTTACCTACTTGACGAAAGGGAACGAACTTTGTTTCGTTTCCGGGTTTATGGATTGGATTCAGTCAGCGTCACTCCTTCCTTTTTATTATGTTGTGACGCTTTGCGGCGAACGCTTCCAAACAAAGGCGACCCTCTCGAGTTTCCGGCGGTTTCCTAGATTGAAGTAGCCTTTCGTCATCCTACCAAACGAAAGAAGTCACTATCAAACAGCTCGCCCTACTGAAGTACCAAAGGTGCGCTCCGCCCGGCAACTCAGAAAGCAATTTCTTTGCGCTTGAATTTCAGTGATGAGGTCGCAAAGAGGGAAGTAGGGCTCCTATTGACTAAAGGTGGATTCTTTGCTTTCCTTTTGAATGAAAGTCGCTATGAAGCCCCTACTACTTACTTTTTACTTTGTTTGATTCAAAGGGCGAACAGCCCCCCCAACTAGTCGTATGAGGTGGGGTGCTTGTGGTAAGCAGCTTTGGATATGAGGAATTCCTAAAAAAAAGGCAAAGTCCGGTATTTGACGAAGATCTTTCTATCAATAGATAGGATTTAGTGTTCGATATAGGGGATAGGATCCATCTGCTCTTTCTTTCTCAATTTTTTTTTAGAGAAAGCAGATATAGATATAATGATAAAAAAAATCGGGAGATGATAAAGAATACATAGACATCTAAAGGGATGTCTATTCTATTCCTCTTTTTAAAAAAAAAAAAGATATCTATCTCGTTCATCTATCTTTTGTCTATCTATAATTGATTCTATCTATGAATCAAGTCGAAAGACTTCGTTTTTGGG
Source organism: Gynostemma pentaphyllum (assembly GCA_028015215.1). Classification (NCBI taxonomy): domain Eukaryota; kingdom Viridiplantae; phylum Streptophyta; class Magnoliopsida; order Cucurbitales; family Cucurbitaceae; genus Gynostemma; species Gynostemma pentaphyllum. The sequence continues at coordinate 20,752,548 of CM051349.1, forward strand.
TTCCCCGAAGCCCCGAATGGATTGGATCGTTTCTGCCAACGAAATTCGGGCTGAGCCCGTTCCGAATGCTTCTCAGATCCGGAAGTTCTCGCGAAGATAAAAAGATGCAGCTCCCCCTCCCTCTGTCTTTTCTCACTTGACTAATCTTCCCCTCTAACACGGGCCGGGCGGCGGGCGCGGGAGGAAGAAACCTCAGAGAAGACGCTCTTCTCTGAGGGCCTTTTTTTTTTCAGTGCAAGACAGGAAAGCGCCCTCTTTTTGTCATCCCTGCAGCTTTCCAGATTTTGTATTGAACGCATGGCGTAGCTAGGACCTTCAAATCATGTTTGAGCCTATGTTCAAACCAAACAAACCCACCCCTATTTGTTTGTTTGTTTGAATAAGGCTAGAAAGAATGCCCGCCAAGTTCAGATAAGGAAATGCTTCCCCCAACCATTAAAGGAAAGGCTCGACGAAGGGAGGGGAAGGAAAACGCTTTCGGAGATCGAGATTGGATTGATTTTTCATCGAAAACGAAGAAGGCCGAGGATGGCCTACGGTGCGTGTTATCTGAAGGGAACACGCTTTTTCGACCGCGGTGGTATGATTGCCGGGCCCTCTCCTCGTTCCGCCCGCTGGCCTATTAGGTAGGATAGCTGTCTTCGGGCTTTGCCTGCCCTTTATAATAAAGAATTCCGGCTTGGCCCGGGAAAGCGCTGGCAACAACAGAAAGGAAGGGGTCCATGTAGCTGCTGCGCCCGCCCCCTTCTTAGTCAATGGGGCAGCAGGTTCGGCATCCACTAGAAAAGAGAGAATCCACTTCTGATAACCACGCCTCTGCTAGGCAGCGTGTGGAATGGCCGAGAGCGGACCTTTTTGGATATATAATCCAAGTCGAGAGTGGAGTTACGGAAACAGCCGTCTGATGGAAAACGACTTTCACGTTCGGTTCAGAGAGCACTTTTTTCGTTGAGAATTCCTCGTTCCCTTTCGTGTGAATTCCCCAGCGGCGAATTAAAAACTTGTGGGGCCCTATCTATTCCATCTCTCAAGCCCCGAAGAAAAACCCCCTCCCCTTCGGACTCCATATCTCTTTTGACTCTATATATGTGGGCACCTGATATCTATGAGGGTTCACCCACCCCGGTTACAGCATTCCTTTCTATTGCGCCTAAAATCTCTATTTTTTCTAATATTTCACGTGTTTCGATTTATGGTTCCTATGGAGCTACATTGCAACAAATCTTCTTTTTCTGCAGCATTGCTTCTATGATCTTAGGAGCACTGGCCGCCATGGCCCAAACGAAAGTCAAAAGACCTCTAGCTCATAGTTCAATTGGACATGTAGGTTATATTCGTACTGGTTTCTCATGTGGAACCATAGAAGGAATTCAATCACTACTAATTGGTATCTTTATTTATGTATTAATGACGATAGATGCATTCGCCATAGTTTTAGCATTACGGCAAACCCGTGTAAAATATATAGCGGATTTGGGCGCTCTAGCCAAAACGAATCCTATTTCGGCTATTACCTTCTCCTTTACTATGTTCTCATACGCAGGAATACCCCCGTTAGCCGGTTTTTGTAGCAAATTCTATTTGTTTTTCGCCGCTTTGGGTTGTGGGGCTTACTTCCTAGCCCCAGTGGGAGTAGTGACTAGCGTTATAGGTCGTTGGGCGGCCGGAAGGTTGCCACGAGTAAGTCCGTTTGGGAGACCGAAGGCAGTTCTCCGTGCACCGGACACGTAGCTTACCGAATCAGTTGCGACACGGATGGGAATGCATGCTCCGAAAGATAGGGTCGAGTCTGATACATCAACCGTCTACTCAATATCCTTGTACGAGTCCACAATCACTACACGAGATGAACCTTGGTTTGGTGAATTGAAGTTGGCCTTAGGTGTAATAGGACTCCCAGTTACTGCGCGCGATCGTATACTGAGGTGCTCCCCGCCGGTTGTTGGAACGACGCGAGCCGGGCCTCGATTCAGAAAGATGAAGGGCCAAAAAGTCGAAATAGGGGGTTACTAATTCCCCATCTCATTGGGGGCGGAAAACGAATCGACATCTCGATGTGAGACAGCCTTTTCCATTTTAGTTGGGAAAGAACGGCGAAGTCCATCCGAACCGTCCAATGAAGAATAAGAGGAGAACAAAGCGCCAATGGCGCGCGAAGCGCATGCGGAACGGACACGGAAAAAAAAAAGTGTGGAGAAGAACGAGCTCATTCCCTTCGCTTCCTGGGCCCAAAGCAGTGCGGTCTTTCCTGGCCAAATCAAGGATTTGGGGCTTCACGCTACTTAAGAAAAATATATTTATATAGTAAGATATATGAATAGAAAGATGGATGAATCTATCTATCCTATCCGATTTTTCTTTTTATAGAAAAAAAAGAATCTATTTCATTCAACGTTTGATTCAAAGAACTGCGCTTAGCCCCCCCGCTCATGAAACGGCTCTGCTGCAATGGATGGCAGAGGGTCCGTAGTACCCAAAGCACTGGAGTGATCCTGTAGCCGGGAAGGGGCCTAGAAGTGCCTACTACTACACCACACTACACTTGGCTCTACACATTTACAAAGCTAACCCCTGTCCAGTCCCTGGCAGAGCTAAGGGGGCTTCAATCCTTATTCCTTATCCCCATCTTCGCCCAGGCTAACGGGGCCTTACGGGGAGAGTGGAGCCTCAAGAAGCACTGTTGAGAGGAAGATGCTTGCTTGGCCCCTCTTCATTCTCTACAGGGTTCCAAACCTTTCTTCAACATAGGTGACAACGAGCGAGGCAGAGATGGAAGAGATCGAACACGGGAATAAGAAGCAAGCTCGCCTTTTTTTTTATTTTGATAGAGGGGGATGGAGAAAGTGGACAAAACAGACTCGCATTTCCCAGTCTCAAAGATGAGTTCCTTTTTCGTCTCGCATTTCTCATCAAACAAATACGGAAAAATAATCATATTGAAAACGTTCCTAACCCACCAAGCCCTTCCTTCGTAGAGCCGTGTATTGTAAGTGATCCGCACCTGCCCGGAGCGAGCCTCCCATAGAGGCAAGTGAAGTTGGTGAGCCGTATGATGGGCAACTATCTCCTGCGGTTCGGAGAGGACTCAGCTGTTAGTTAGTACCCCCTTGGTTTCGGGGTGGACCCTTTCACTCTATTTTATTATATACGCTTAGCGAAAAGAATGTTTTTTGATACACCTAGGACATGGATTCTATATGAACCAATGGATCGTGACAAGTCGTTACTACTAGCAATGACTTCCTCTTTCATTACTTCATCCTTTCCATATCCCTCTCCCTTGTTCTCAGTTACTCATCAAATGGCACTCAGTTCATATCTTTAAGTTCGATCATTGACAAGGTTCAAAGAAAGGGTGGGCCATTGATAAAGAATCGATTCCAAACCACAATGCTAGCAGATGGCGGGCCTCCGCTTTTCTTTTCATTAATGAAACCTGCCTGTTATTTATTATTAACTCAAATCAAAAAGACAAAAAATGAGGATTCCGGCGGCTTTTGCCACTTATGATCAGTGTTCACAAGAGCAAGACGGTTCAATGTCTTACAATGTTCAAGCAGCATTCTTGTCGGAAGGATTTTTTAGGAGGCCCGGACACCTACCGAACATCCCTGAAGGATGGAACAACATGATTCAGAAGCCACAAAGAAAGAAGAGGGAAGGTATGGAGGAAAATCTGGGAAGAGAACAAGGAGATCTCTGAAAAGGGAAGGCAAGGAAGTAGTAGTCGAAATGTTGAAGAGGAGACAACCCGCTCTTGAACTTAAGACTATGCGCGTCGCGTGCTCGATCTAGCAATCTTGGACAATTGTTTTGATGAACTCTCACTAAACTAAAAAAGAAAGAAGAGAAAGAACTTGGAGTTGTTGGCGCCTACATAACTGGTTGCTTGCTTACCAAGCCATCCTGGCAAGCTCCTCCAGTTCTTTTATTATTCTTGACTTGACTTATTATTATAAAAACGACTCACTATCAAAATGAAAGACGATCGATTATCTACCCAAGAAGATAGAGAGTCCCACATACGAGAAAAGGTCACAAATAGAGTTAAACCTAGTAACATTGCAAAGGCATAATGAT
>CM051349.1:20759127-20766627 GCA_028015215.1 Gynostemma pentaphyllum
AGTTCTCTTTTCTTTCGAGACCGGACCCTTTTTTAGACCGTCTCCTGAAACACCTGCTTATCCCGCATGTGCTTTCGGAGCCCCCCACTCATTCAATCAGATTGCAGCCATTCCCCGAAAAGGGAGAGACGAGGGAATCGTCTGCTCCCGTTTATGTGACGAACCGAACATCGTTAGGTCCCGAATTCTGCGAACCACCGGATCCAGACCAAGATCTGATCTCCATCACGTGGTACGATATATCGATCCGAAGAACTGTTGTAAGTCATCCATTCTGCTCCTATCTAAAGTGATGCTAGGTTGCTTCACCTTCACCCTTCACAAAGACAGGTGCAGGTGCGCTTCGCTCGGCCACATGATGAACATGTTTTGAGCTAACTGCATGTCGAGCGCTTAAGCGGAGCTTGTGGTCACTCGTTCCTCGCTTGTTCCAATCCTAGTAAAGAGCCTCAGATCCGATTCTACACTACATATGATATTCCATTCCGGCCCTTACTAGCTCTTCGCTTGGTTGTACAAAGAGCATGCCCGAGGGGGCTACTACGCTCACCGCGCACTTGCATCACCACCTGAGCTTCGCTACCGCTTCGCCCAGCTCCTACGCCTACCACGAACTTGAATCATCACGTGGCTGCTAAAGCAAGCTATCACACGGCCGCCAAAAGACCCTCTCACGGCCGAAGGATCCGCAACACGTTGGAGAGCTTTTAGATCCTGCCCTAAAACGCCCATTCTCCTAGAGTTCCGAAGTGATCCTCATTCTCACCGCAGCCTTCGCCGAAAGAAAGCCGGGCAAGAATCTCGGTAGTACGAAGGGGAAGCAGAATCGTATCAGGCAGTGGTTCTTCGGATCGATCACAGATTCTCGGCCCCGTCGTTTGGCTTCCACTCCAGTTGACCTCTCTTGTTCTCCTCCCCCTTACACAACCGGGTGGAGGACTCATGTAAACTTCTTCCTGTAGGTCCCCGTTCTGGAAGGCATTTGGAACATCTAATTGGAACAGAGGCCAATCCCGATTCGCAGCAATAGAGAGCAGGAGACGAACAGACTTCATCTTGGCTACCGGGGTGGGGTAAATAAAGGCTTCCTCGTAATCTATCCCATATGTTTGAGTCAAGCCTTTAGCTACTAGCCTGACCTTTTCCTCCTTTCTCCCATAAAGCTTCCCTTCACCCAGTCCCATATCCAATTAGTAGAGATCGAGATGGGGAGACTCAAAATAATACAAATGCGCATTTCCTCTCTGAATCGAGAGGTATCAGATCGAAGTAACATAAGTCATGTATTCTAATTGAAGTGGGAGAACAAAGTGGATTTATGAGCCAATTCTAGCATGAGAGGACCAATGAGACAGAACACTGTTGGATGCATTCCTTCGCTAGCAGGGCTTCAGCCCATCTCAATTGATGAGTCTTCGGTCAGTAATCTCGTACTCTCGACCGGCTCGAACCACTACGTTATCCATGTTCCGGCTCATTCGTATGCTCATCCTATTCATGCCACCAGAACCAGTAATAAACCATCATTTCAAACCATCCTGTTACAGGGAATCTTTGGATATCAGTTCGAAGGGAGCGCCGAACACCGAAAGTGAAGTAGCTCCTACCTACGGGAGCATCCGCCTTTTTTCGGGGGATCGGGAAGAGGAAATCAGGTGTGAGGTCTGAGGTCAACGGTAATATGTCACCCTGCTTTAATGAGAGTACTCTTTCCATTAGGAGCTTCGCCCAGCTGAGCTAGGCTACTTCCCTAATGAAACTAATAAAGTATAAAGGTAAGAACCTTTAATAAATAATAAAAATCTAGTATAAAATTCATATAGCAAGCATGGGCGATAAACGAATTTCTTTATTAAATATTAGATCGATTCGGTCGATTCTTCTTAGGCTGATGAGAATAGGCTCAGGCTCTGTACGGCCATTTTAGTCTTTTTTTATGGCTGTTAAGCGTTAGATAAATTCCGGTCTTAAGCAGCCAATTATTCCTAGTATAGTCGTCAATCAGTTGGATTACCATTCCATTATTTGTTCTGGGGCTCCTCCACTAGTATAAGGTATGCTTCGGCCTCTTTCTTTTAAGCAGAAAGCATTTCAAGCTCTCTTCTATAGGAAGGAATCACTATCGATGTAGGATCTCTTTCAAGTCAAGTACAATATCGACTTGAATTCTACTTTAGAGAAGTCTAGTCCTTATGCGCTAGGGCGCTCATCCGTTACTTCAAGTGCTTTTCCTTGAGCTAATCCTCTTGCAGGAGCTCGGACAGTTCGAGCGTTAGAAGTAGCAGAGTCAAGGTAGCATTCCCTGTAGCAGCACTCTAGTATTTAGTAAATTCTTTGACTAAGGCCTAGAAGAACTCTCGATAAAAGGCCCGATTTACATTACATATGTGTGTGTGTATGCAAGACCGCTCCTGTAGTTCAAGGCAGGTAAGGGCTGGCTGCTCATGAGGGGGAGGCACCATCACTCTGTCTCGAAGGCAGGTTAAGTCAAGTGCCAAGTCAGGGTAGTGCATTAAGGAGCTGCAACTATCGCATCAGCTAGAGCTGCATTAGGCATTGGAAAGGTGCTTAATTCCGAGAGCGCTTTTAGGCTTTCAGAGCGGGAGAGGGAAGCATACGTAGGACAGTAGGCCCGAAAGCTGTTAGCAAGTAGGCGCTGCGCAGTATTGCTAAGAGGCGAACCTTGTTTTTCACTTGTTCAATATCGGTCCGCTATGAGCAAAGCGAATAGAGGAAGGCCCGGACCGTTCCGGGAGTACCAACTACCATGTAATGTCGTTTGTTTATTATATATAGTAGTGAGGGGTAGTTGACTTCGTCATGTATTCTTTCGGAGGTAGGTAGTTCCTTTTGAGGGAGCCCCATGCGATGCGTATATATCAAGAGGACTACGGGTGCTCCTCCTCTACTAAATGACTCTATCCTGCTTTTTTTGGTATTCTAAGTCAATCAGCTATACATCCTCCTTGCATGTTGGTATGGTACAAATCGATTAGGAATGAGCGTAGCGCAGTAGCTGTTGTTCTTGTGGTCTGTATAGCTGCATCAGTAGAGTAGTGATCTCTTCTCACAACCGTCTATCCATCTGATTAGTTTAGTTTTCCTCTTGTATGTCTAGCTATCTGTCGCATTATGTTACTGTGTTCCGCGAGCCTCCTTGCTTCCTTAAGCCACCATTCAGGAGTCGAGGTTGAGTTGTCGGAGATCCGTTGAGGCGGAGACTCTGTAGTGCCTGAAGAGGGAAAAGAGAGTTCAGTGTTTGCAGCCTTAAAGGCGGAGAAGGAAGGAAGGCTTTCTTCCCGAACGGTCTTCAGCCTTGGGCTAGACAAGAACTTCGTTGGCAAAATCGGATTTGGCTTCTGCGATCATTGCTGCAGAAAGAATGGTAGATGACATGGAAAAACCTACTCATTCGCACAAACAAAGGGGAAACTTCTTCGAGGCAACAAGACGGTAAAGGTGGAGTGGAGAGCAAAAGGAATGAATCTAGTGTACTTAGTAAAGGCAATCACAAACTTGAAAGCGGTTAGTCCTTATGCAACTAAGAACACAGGAAGGAAATCTACATCTACAAAGAAAGAAAGAGATGGCTGCATCTAAGGGCTTCTTATTGGGTCTAGCTTCTTTCTTAGAAAGCCATAGGGAGAGACCGGACAATCTGATGATATACACTTGTGATGTCAGAGAAGAGTCCAGAAGAGGAGAGGCTGCGGATTCTTCGAACATTTTCTGTTGGATTCTAATGGGATTCAGGATTCAAATAGGAATTCGAAAGAGCGTAGAGAGATGGTCGAGCAATCAGCGGGCAGGCATAGGTAGCCGACAGCTGCAATCGACCATCTTGAGCAGCAAGAGAAAGCAGGACCAACGACGATCAAGGAAGAGAAAGCGGGAGTAGCAAGCAGACGCAGGAGGGACAAACCTCATTTAGATTTCATCATAGGTAGAGATGGAGCACAGACAAATGAAGGAAGGAACCATGGAAAGAAGGGGCACCACAATCAAAAAATTCATTCTTGTTACGCTAACTCATGCGGATAGAAGACCTACCGCAAAGAAGGAGTTGGTGAGAGACCGGCTTAGGCAACTATTCGACTGCCGGGCCGTTCTAGTGGCAAAGGAACCACATAGTGAAGGTGGGTATCACCTTCATGCGGGGGTATTCAACAGGAATGCCTCCAAGCATACTGCCACTAAGAGGATAAGAGAGTGCTTTACCGAGTGGGAGGGCAGAGCACTCGATGTGAAATTTCACAAGGCCTGGGCTCCCATATGGTTGTATCTCATCAAAGAAGATAAGGAGCTGCTTGTCTGGGGGGAATACACATTAGAAGAAATAATATAAATTGTAGACACTAGGAAAAAGCGCAAGAAGTCTCAGAAGAGTCAGCCAGAGCAAGTCATAGACAAGCTTCTCAAATGTCACGATTGGTACCAAATCTATAATGATCCGGTCTTAAGGAAGCTTGCCGTGCAGTCCTATGAGAGCATTCGGAATCCATACGAGGATCCGCAGGTAGTTCGAGATATGCAAACCACTTTGGGAGAGAGATTTCTATATTCTTTTTAGAGACATGGACAACCGGAGGAGTATGAGTTCGAAGAGCTAGAAGAGATCGATATGAACTCACTTCTTTTTTAAAATCTTCCGCCCCAGCCCAACCATTATATTAAAAAAAATGAAAGCACTGTGATTATGACATTTTGTTTTGGTCTTGACGTGCTTTGAAAAACATAGAGATATGATTTGCACTAGAACACTTACGATAGACCCACCGGGAACACATTCACTACTGGGCATTGACATCTTAATGCGTTGCAATCTGGACATTGATCGATCTTTATGCTTCCCAGCAGCTATACAATCCGAATCGGCTACCAGTACCTATAAAGACCGCTCGAGTTCTTGAGACCGGGTAGGGGCACCCCGAGTGCAGGGCCAATTTCAGTGCCGGTTGGAGACCTGGTTCGAGATGCATATCTTGAAAGAGAGCCATCACCTCGCCTCCTTTTCAATAGTCAATTCGAGAGCCAAATCCAAAAGCTTAAGAAGCAGTTGATCTTGATCCAATTCACGATGCATGGGGCGAAATGCTGGTTGAAGCCCCCGAATGGGAACCTATCGAACGGGAATTAGTAGTAGTGCTGCTTGCTAAAAATCTCTTTTGGAGGACAGCGGACGTCAGAAATTAATGTGAATTATGAATCTTCTTCGATTTTTGGATAACAACAATAAAGTGGGAAAACAATTTCAAAAGATGCTTTCGAAGTGAAAGTTAATTATATCAGATGAACGCTACTCTTCAAAAGAAATGGCGTGATTTGCCTACCTATATTCATAGCATGACGAACATGAGGATTAAAGATTCTCGAAGGATGATATTGAAATCTTACTAGAAAAAGAGAAAAAAAAATGAAATTTTGCAGTGAAAGTTGCGGATCTCTTCGCCCCCCTCTCCCGACTCAGTCACATGCAACCAGGCTTTCAACCCGGCCCACTCTCCCTTCTGTGCCCCCTGACCAAAAAAAGTATGGTCTTTCTGAGAAGAAGAGCATATCTACCTTGAAGACCTTCTGGAAAGTCGCCTATGGAAAGAGCATACCCAACCAATATGAGCCTGTCCGAGACTTGCCATTCCCATGGAAGAGAGTTTCCCTGCGTATTGATTCATTACCGACTGAACGGGAAATGCTTGCTTCTATTCTTTCTCTCCGAGCGATGAACCGTGGTTGTCTAGCTGTACGGAATCCCTGGGGAGTGAAGGGATAGGTGGAACAGGAGGGGATGGAAGAACTACTGAAAGTCATCCATAAGATTGAATACCTTTCTGGCTATAGGGAAGGGCGGAATGGATCATCAATCAGAGGGTGGAAATTTCCTCCAATCGGAATACTTTCTTTTCCATAGGGATTGCATACCCGGATTAATCACTTCACGGGAGAGAACACGAGGGATGAGCGATGATCGACCTACCTAAGTTTTGCATCGGTTTACCCGCTTGCTGAAACCCCCCTCCATAGCCGATTGAATGGTTGGATAGCCACTCAACTCTTTACTATACTTCCTCTATCCCACTCCCCTCCCTATCTCTCTCGACCCATTCACCGGAGTATGTTGGGCTGGAATGCCTCCATTCCTATCCCATCCTTTATGATCTCTGGGCCTTCCCGCTATGAGATATTCCCAGTGCAAAAGCATATTCATGCAGAAGACTCTTTGACTTCTTTCCCCCCTCTTTTTGATAGGGGTAGGAATTCCTAGAAGAGGATAGAAGGTCATTTTGTCATCAGTGGAGAAGCATGCGTGATACAGATACTCCTCTATGCGAATGTTCTGGCTTTCAAAAGACGAGTAAGGGACGGGGAGGGGGAAGGGAGTTTCGGGAACAAAGCCCCCGGATTTAAAAGTTAAGCCCTACCCTATAGTATCTTTTCCCTATCTAAGCTATATCAACAAAGCCAACTAGAAAAGTCATCCGCTTGTCAATGAATTCTTGGTGTAATACTCACTCTACAATGATTTGTGTCATAATTTTTCACTGATCAGGTGTGAGCTTACAGGGCTAGGGCTCATCCGTGTAAGAATTAGGAATTCCTCTTCCAACTCGTCCCGGAATGGGCGTTATGGCAAAGAACAAGAAGAAAACTAAAGGAGAAATTTGTCCAATAGTAACAAATGGTGCCTCCACTGGTTGACATCCGATCCAACCTAGTAGTAAGCAATCCGCCAAAAGCAACCAAAATATTCCTTGGTGAATAGGGCGAAAACTTGAACTACGCACATACATACTTTTAAAAAAAGGTAAAGCCAACAGACATATAAAAACAGGTGCTATTGCGGCTACACCTCCCGATTTGTCAGGTATACTACGAAGAATGGCATGGATCGGTAGGAAATACCATTCCGGCACAATATGAGGCGGGGTGGGCATCGGATTAGCAGGTATATAATTGTCGGGATGCCCCAAAACATTAGGAGCATAAAAAATCCAAATGGAAAAAAAGATAGCAAAAGCTACCCAACCTACTAGATCCTTTACATAAAAATAAGGGTAAAAAGCTATTTTATCCATCTCAGAATGTACACCCAATGGATTATTTGATCCATATTGATGCAATGCGGCCAGATGAAGAAGACTGGCGCCTACTAAAAGAAAAGGGAGTAAATGATGAAGACTAAAAAAACGATTTAAGGTGGCATTGTCCACGGAGAAACCACCCCAAAGCCAAGTCACTATGGTATCTCCTACTACGGGTATGGCGCTAGCTAAGCTTGTAATTACTGTAGCTCCCCAAAAGCTCATCTGACCCCAAGGTAGTACGTATCCTGTAAAAGCTGTCACAATCATTAATAGGAAGATTACAACTCCGAGACACCGAACAAATTCCCTAGGACTGCTATAACTCGCATGATATAGACCACGAAAAATATGAAGGTGAACCACAATGAGAAACATACTTGCCCCATTAGCATGCATATAACGGAGCAACCAGCCCCCT